>VXAK01008453.1:51746-68763 GCA_013399435.1 Arenaria interpres
TTTTTTTTTTTTTTTTTTTTGGCAACTGCTGCATCTGATGTTACTGCATTTCATTAGCAGGATTAGAGATATCATTTCAGATGAGTAATATAATAAAAGAAAAGGCAGCGAGTCTATTGAGATGTAGGTTGAAGCAGAACTGGCCCTCCCTGCTCTCTGGGATATTGTTCCCAGCTGAGATTTACAGGGCTCTAACAATGCATCACAAATGACATCCTATGTAAACAACTGGAGAACAAATGTGAGATGCTATTTAAATGCCTCATTAAGAAAAGGAAATCTCATAGCTAGATTCTTTGCTTTTCTTGCCTTCGCAGTAGATTTAATTGACACATCTAGATGAGAAACAACAAAATTTGTTTATCAGAATTGCCTGTTAGTTACAACATTTCTTATATTAGTGCCTGTGGCTCAACTGAGAAAAAGATAGAGTGAGGCCCTATAGACATAAACCAGGGCCTAGAGAATGCCTAGTATCAGGTAAAATAAAGAACGAATTAATAGAAGATGCTAAACTAGTTTTGGATTTTAAACAGCTCCTACATCAATTTGAACTTGGGTATTACGTTTTTGTCTGAAGAACAGATGGACTTCCAGCGTTAACCTGGTGCTCACCACCAGATTCCTATGGGCTTACTGTTCATTCAAGGAATTCGGGATACTAAAAGCCACAGCTGGTCTTCGTGATTATGAAAAGAATCTCATGTCCATTTAACAGGACAGATGCCTGTTGATTATGACAGGATCGAGATCACTTCAGGCGTTTAAACATGCTTTGCATCTACACCAGCTTTTTCACAGGAGCTCCTGTGCATTTGGGCAGCAGAGCTGGGCAGATGGCTTTACCGAACGATCCAACAGTTTCTCTTACAAGGAGCTGTACAGAATGGATCCGCATGAAATGTCCCAGGGACTTCTTGTGAAACAGAGCCAACAGGCAGTGGGTAACAGGAAAGGAAGCGAATCTCCCACGCCAGAATGAGAGGAACCTCCCTCCTGCTTGGAAAACTCCAGGAGAGTGTGAGAAAGAAAATGACAAGGCCTCATGGTGCCATCTCCGCTGGACACGTTAGAGAAGAGGCAGCAGCTTCAGCTGCTAAGTTCAGACTTTCCCTCAGGTCTTCTCTGCCTCATGGCTTCCCCGGCTGTGCTGCTGCAGCCCCCAGCTTCCCCAGAAGGGCCAAGAGGAGGGGGGACATAACAAGTAGCCCGGCAGGACAAGAGCAAAGGAGGCTTCAGACCTGAAGGTTGTCACCCTGCGATGGTGACTTGTTTTGCCTTTGTTAACACGGGTGCTCTCTCCTTCTCTCTTATTTATAGCTTGTTTATTTATTTATTTTCCTGTTTAGAGGGGGGAAGGAAACCCTAAGAACAATCAGAATAAGAAATCTTTCCAAGAAAACTTGGTATTTGCCACCGGAAAGAGAAGCCAGTCTCTGAGGCTACGTGGTGTTTCACCTACTGCTTTCTCTTTCAAATTATTTTCACTTCTTTTTGGAATGTTTGAAAACAAGCAAAGACATACACAAATAGATAGGGCCTCTGAAAGCTTAGCATCTAGCTAAGAGTGGATGGGGGCTTCTCTGGAAGAGCTCTGGGGGCTTCTCTGGCTTTAGGAGAGCAATACAGTTTTTGCTGGATAACTCAGTATCCATTAGGTAAGAGCAGTAGTTGCCCTATTCCCATGTAGAAAGATGGCCACATGTCATTTAGTTTGGCCATTGCCAAGAACCATCTTAATTTACACTGAGAGGGCAGCACCTTTGTTGAAGGAACATTTCTGGTCGTTAAAAAAACTAAGGCTGTTCTTGAGGTTTTGAAGATAAACTTTCCATCTTGAACTGAGTAGCTGCGTGAGTCCAAGCGCGCTGGATTCGCTACTGGCTAGATGCCTTGATACGAGGCTATCACCTTGGAATGTGGCAAAGTACAGCCACAGTACAGGCATTTGAGCCCAGGGGAAAGGTGGGTGCTTTTGTATATACTTTGCTCCACTTTGGTTTTAGACAAACTTTTTAATTATTTATCATACACCCTCGGAAATTCTTAACTTTTCCTTCACCTCTTTTATTGTCACTGTTGGGATGACATATATTGGATGTAGGCTTATGGCTGCAACCTACCCACTAGCCTGTTTTCAACGCACTCTTATATTTTGACTCATTTTTCGGGTAATAAGGCTCATACTTTTGATTTCCCATCGACATGAATATAGGAGGTACTATGTTTTCCCATGAAAATCTCCATCTCAGAAAGCTAAGTCATGGCTGGCATCACTTAATGAGACTGGATTTCCGTCTTAAGGCAGGCAAACTTAACTTCATAGCCTGCCAACTAGAAGTTATCAAAACTTCAGACAAAGAAATGAAGTTTATAGTCTGAATTATTCCATAAATGTGGTTAGAAAAACTAAGAAGAGAACTGTACATGGAAAATCAGAGGCTAAAAAAAAAACCGGTAAGACGGTCACTGAGAACAAGACTAGGTCGGTTTTTTTTTCCTGGGTTTGAATATGCAACCTCAATTTTTCCATAAACAACTCTGAATTCTGAAAACAAAAGCCGTGTTTCTACAGCATCAAAGATATTTTGGAAAACTTTCAACTAATTCTGCCTGCAAGTAAGAAGGCCGGCTCCAAAAATTGTTACCGAATTATTACAGAAATAGAATAAACAGGGGGTTATGTCAGTGGTTTATTTGCTTTAAACAATGTGTGTTGCTCCGGTTTAAATACATATTAAGGGGAAGGCAATATTTTTTTTAAAATTCTGCCATTAGAGTGGAGTTCAGAGTTCACAAATAGTCTAGCTGAGTTCTGCCTATACAGCCACTGGCCATTTACAGAGGAAAATCAGCAGAGGTGTTCAAAGACCACTATGTGTTGGCTTTACAGATTGGGATGAAATATTAGGTGTGGAGGTGGGAGGGTGTCAAGAGGATGGGGCCGGTCTTTTTTCAGTGGTGCCCAGGGACAGGACAAGAGGAAATGGGCACAAACTTGAACATAAGAAGTTCCACCTAAACATGAGGAGGAACCTCTTTCCATTGAGGGTGGCAGAGCCCTGGAAGAGGCTGCCCAGGGAGGTGGTAGAGTCTCCTTCTCTGGAGACATTCCAACCCCACCTGGACACGTTCCTGTGCACCCTGCTCTGGGTGGACCTGCTTTGGCAGGGGGGTTGGCCTAGATGATCTCCAGAGATCTCTTCTAACCCCATATCATTCTGTGATTCTGTGATTCTGTTATCCCTCAAGTATGAGAATGAACATAGTCACCAAGCAACATCACCATGATCAAGTCCTTCACGGGCCATGTCTGTGTAACCGTGGAAAAGCAGTTTGCTGATCAGTTTTAAGCATGTTACACTCCTTTCTACGTGCCTGTCTCGTGGTTGATGTGCAGACACATCAAAAAAACAGGCCTGCCTGGGCTTTTTTCCTGCTGGGAGAGCTTGGGATGGCGAGTCCTGTGCTCACCACGTGGGCTAGGGCATCAATCACAGAGCGCATGGGAGGTGACTTGGAGTCAACCATGTTTGCTCTTTGTCCTCACAATGTCTGTATTCACTGGAAAGGTGCTGTAGGCTCGTTTCACAGCAGGGGAACCGCATGCAGTATGCAGAGGGAAAGTTATTTGTCTTCTGTTGTAGAGCTGAGATGGGAAGAGCAGTTTCCCAAGCCTAAGGGCAGTCCTTCTGAGGCACTGAGGCCTCTGCTCAACCTAATTAAGGTGGTGGGATGGGACTATTAAACCAGGCAAAATAAACTTCTCCCAGGAAGGACATGGGAAGATGACCAAGGCTCTGGCTCACATGCTGGTCTCTGATCTGCTGCAGAAGCAGGGCAGATCTGTGCTGCCTCGTCCTCATCACTCACGGAGAAACTACAATTTAGTCCTGTTATTAGTGGGGATTAATTTTCAGTGTAGTGAATTTACCAATGAATTTATGAGAAATTAATTTGCACTAAGGAAGAAATCATGTCAGCTCAAATGTGTTCAGTTAATTGTTAATGGCATTGGTGTGGCCATTAGATACAAAAAATGCATTGCTATTAGGGGTTAGCCAGGGAACGCATCCAGATTAGATTAGAGGCTGGAGGGAGTGCTATCCCCTGGACAGTCAAATATTGAAAGAAAATTATAATTCATTAGCATACTTCATTAGCTAATTGACTAAAGAATGTTTTTAAAGAAACAGAGCGAGAGCCTGGGGTAGGACTCTCCTCTGCCCAGTACCTCTGAGGTGGAGGCACAAAGGAGCTTTGGAGCCATCTCTGCTGTATCAGCTGGGATTGTTGGACCACTGGGGACTTTCTGATGCTGCGCCGTACATCAGGAGGGCCCCCAGCCTGCTGTTCCATGCACCGGTGCCAGGCTGCACCCAGCCGGCGTGCGAGCAGCAGGGGGTAAAGCAGCCACCCCACCAGTTCCGTAGAGACCTGCTACCTAAAGGTCTCTGCCGATTGCAGCAGCACCCAAACCACAGCTTTCTGAAGTGAGGAGGCGTCGCGGGCGGAGTGATTAACTTCCCTAGTTAGGGTGAAGCAGTGAGATATTTATTAAGGTGAACAGTGATTTAACAAAATCAAGTAATAAGTGCGATAAAACCCGTAGTAAATGCAATAGTGTTTTACGAGATTTGATGTCAAGGCGCGCTCTATTATTTACTGCAGAGAGAACAAGGCCAGACAAGCTGTTGGGGTCCCGTTGAGTCACGAGGTTCAGAAAGGACGCCCTGGCTTTCTAAACTCTTTCTCAGAGAGGAGTCTGGGTGTGATTGGATCCAATCCTAGTCCCAGACTTGGTCAACGGTTTATGTCTGAAGGATTACATCTGCGCAATCAACCCTCTATATTACTTAGCTAAGATTTCAAAGTTTAGCACGCTATTAGTCACTTACTGAGAAGATGTTGGGGCAAGGAGTCTCTCAACCTCGAGGAGTAGAACCTGAAGCGAGTGTCCTCACCAAAGGGGAGATCCTGGCGTGCAGCCGCTGCCACACAGGAGAGCTCCAAGGGCTCTGGGGCTGTCCACTATTTATGGAGTAAGATAATTGACCTATAGGCATATTCTCATGGGAACAAAATATCTAGATCCCCACTCCAGACAGAGTTTTGGCTGTGCTGCCAGCCATCCCCCAAAGTCCAGGTGCACGTTATGGCAACTGATGTTCTGATGGCCACGGTGGCCACGGCCCGAGCAGGAGCTGGGGATGGGGAGGGGAAGAAAAGGGGGGAAGACAAGGAGAGCACATGCACACAGGAGGCAATGACCTGTGTTACCGGTGCGCGTCTGTAACACCGCAAGGCACAGCACTGTCTGTTCTCTCACAAACCGACACAGGCCGAACAGGAACCAAGGGTTTGCTGAGACCACGAGGACGGTCAAATACCTGTGTTTAAATGCTCTGCTTTGCTCCCTGGGAAACCCTTGGCTGCGTTGGCACCCGCCACACCAGTAAAGGTATTTGGGCAGTTAGGAATTCAAACAGACAGCAACTGATTTCATAAACCACCAGACACTGAGCTGCATTTTCAAAAATCCCAGGTTAGAATATGGACAGGCAGGTGGAGAAGGAAGGTTATCTTTAGTCCCTGAAACACATACTTAGTTTGACAAAGGTATTTGTGTAGTTTCTCATGTTTGGGTCTCCCCTTTGCATGAAGGCTTCACTGATTGAGTTTGTATTTAGGAAGAGAATCCTGCCCGATTTCTCACATCCCCCTGATACCTCAACAATTATCTCTGTTACCCTTTTCAAACTCCTAGAGACAGGAGAATCAAAGACAGAGATAACAGCCAGAATACAGATCCTCAGCCGGCATAAATTACTCATCTCTCTTTTAATTGGGGTTGGCATTTCAGAGCCAGGACAACGCTGTCTGCAATTACAAAGCAAACTCGGTGCTGTTTCAGCGCGTGGCTCACAGGACGCAGCCCTGCCTGGGGGTCCCGGCTCAAAAGACTCCCCAAACTGATCACGCGGGGTCCAGCTTCACCAACCAACCTGCCCACCGCCACAAATGGACACAACCCCACAATCTCAGGCACTAGAGCATGCCCTGAAGTGCCACCTCTACACGTTTCTTAAATCCCTCCAGGGATGGGGACTCCACCCCCTCCCTGGGCAGGCCGTTCCAGGGCCTGACCGCCCTCCCAGGAAAGTCATTCTTCCTCAGATCTAATCTAAACCTCCCCTGCCCCAACTTCAGACCATTTCCTCTGCTCCTGTCATCATTCCCTTGGGAGAAGAGGCCAACCCCCACCTCTCTACACCCTCCTGTCAGGGAGCTGTAGAGGGCAAGGAGGTCTCCCCTCAGCCTCCTCTTCTCCAAACTAAACATGCCCCGTTCCCTCAGCCTCTCCTCGTAGGACTTGTTCTCCAGACCCTCTTCAGCACCCCTCACCTCCTTGCACCCCTTATTATTCCCTACGGGAATGTTGCTCAAGCTCCAGGCTTGTCAGAGTATCTATTTTCTCGTTTCTCCGTGTTCTCTTCTATGGTTGTTATTAATGAAGTAAAAGGTGAGCCTCATTCCTTTCCCCTTCCCTTGCCCACGCATGTTAATTTAAATGCAAATCCACACAGAAAGATCAAAATTAATTACACTTTCTGCAGCTACATGGAAATTGAAAAAAAATTGAAATGCAGAGGACTGGATTTTCTTTTTCAATTTCTCTTTTTTTTTTTTTTCTTTTGGAAGTGGAAAGGAGAAACAATGAAGCAAAAGTATTAAAATATGCCTCTAAATGTTGCATACTTGCTTGCTTTTGGTTTCCGCTGCTTTTTTCTCGTCTAAATTTCAACAGCTGCTTTCAGTGTTAAGCTGTTTCAGAAGGAAAATTGAAACCTTAATCTGCTAGTGACAGAAATTGACCTCTAAGTGACAAATAATATTCTGTTTACCACTAATAACAATCGATCTTCATTACAAAAAACTATGCTGACTCTTAAGAAATTTGTCCATTATTGCCTGATCAGAGTATAGCTGAAGTGTGAGATTTTTTCATTTTTTTTTCAGGGAAAAAAAAAAAAAGGTGTGGGAGAGAGGAGTTTTGTGTTCCTCAATGAGTTCAGCCATTTATTTAAGTTTTTTTTTTTTCCAATGCAAATGCAATCAGGTGAATTTGTGACCCAAGGTGCAGTGCAGAGTCCCATTGGCTGGAATTCCACATCTGGGCACAGTCAGGAACCAAGGTATGGACAGGGCTATCCTGTTTGCCAGATCCTGGGAAAGAAAAGCCAAATTCTGCTGCTTTTTAAGGGGACTGGGTGCAGGCATGTATGCAATATAATACTTTTTGCTATAGAGACGTTAGGAATGCACTGAAAGCCTCCTGGATCAGGCTCCTTGGGGCTTCAGTGGAGGTGCCAGGGTGCCAGTTACGTGACTTTATGTAGGAAAAATGGATGCTTACGGATTTTAAGCATTTAAGGCCAATGGGGACAATCAAATGGGCAGCTAAAAAGGAAGCATGTAGCCAGACACTTCATCAGGCCGGGGCTTACTTGCTCAGTAGTGTGTGGGAAGTGTCAATGTCTGGAGACACCAATTGGGCCAGCCCCCTGCCTGCTCTCCCCTGCAAGCAGTGTGGTTGTAGCTAAATACAGTCACGTATTACAAAAACCAGAAGAAAGAAATGGATGCTTACAACCAAATTGCTCCTTTTCCAAATTCCGCACGTCATTAAGAAAGTGGTTATTGATATCCCCGCACCAACAAGAGGCCAAGGTGCCTTTGTAAAAAACACGGTCACAGATCTCTCCTAGAAAGCTTACAAATTAAAGAAATCAAAGAAAACGCTCAGAGAAAAAAGCTGACAAAGAAAAGGGATTTATCCCTGGGTACGGAGCCATTAAAAACAGCATTTATTTCAGTACCCTGCTGAGATTTTACTGAACAGGACACTCTGGATCTGCTCTTTCCGCTGACTTCCCATACAAACACAGAACTAGTTCAAGACCTTGCTCCCGCTCTTTAAATATTCTGATACACCATATCAAAAGCCCTTCCACAAGAGAAACACAGCCTGGCTGAATGACCCCATATCCAGCAAATGCCTTCCCGAGGCCAGTCCCGTGCCTTAGAGATGTAGTGAGAGCTGGAAGCAGGGTACAGCTGGTAGCCTGGCCTCTGGCAAGCCCAGCCGTGCTCAGGAGCTCAGGACCTGGCTAGAGTTGGTCTCTCCCCACTAGCCCTGATAAAGAAAAAACAAACCAGACCTAGATGATTGTGCTGGCATTTAGCAGGTCAAAGTAGCAGGTCTGGGGTCAAAGAGGGCCTTTTGAGCGGGGACATGTGAAGAGGCATGCCCCCTTGCTTGCTGCCGAGAGCTGCACCTGGGGGGGCTGGTTGTTCAGATTGCAGTACTCAGCATTTATTTTATGTCATTTATTGCAGTCAAGGCAAGCATAGTAAGTAATAGCTTCACATACTTTCTCTCTTTGGTCTCGTGGCTCTGCTTAGTTTTAGCGTGGTTTCTTAGGCGTGCTTTGCTTACTCAAGTGCAACGTCAGCACAATAAATCCCACAGCCTTTTCTTCCAAATGAAAGCAGAAAGCAACAGCTTCAAGTCATTTCAGCATCCCGCTTCCCTGCTGTCAGCGCGGTGAAGCGAGGGGATGCAAACTTCAGCCCAGCGAAGGCCGCGCCTGTCAGCTCGGTGAGATCTCCATCTATTCCTCTTTCCTCAGAAGTGTTCCTGAGAACCCTCAAACACAACTCTGCAACCAAGAGAAACGACACTTATAACCATCGCTGTCTAAGGTCACTGCTGTGGCTTAACCCTGTGGTTCGCTCGCTCCCCCTGTGGTGGGATGGGGGAGATAATCAACAGAGTAAGAGTGAGAAAACTTGTGGGTTGAGATAAAGACAGTTTAATAGGTAAAGCAAAAGCTGCTTATGTAAGGAAAGCAAAACAAGGAATTAATCGTTCACTGCTTCCCATTGGCAGGCAGGTGTTCAGCCATCTCCAGGAAAGCAGGGCTCCATCACGTGTAACGGTTACTTGGGAAGACAGAAAATCATCTATTATCCCCCTCAGCCTTCCCACTTCTCCCTCCAGCTTTTTATTGCTGGGCATGATGTCACATGGTGTGGAATATCCCCTTGGTCATTTGGGGTCAGCTGTCCCGGCTCCCAACTTCTTCTGCCCCACCAAGATACTTGCTGGTGGGGTGGTGTGAGGGGCTTGATGCTGCGTAAGCGCTGCTCAGCAATAACAAAAACATCCCGGTATTATCAACGATGTTTTCAGCACAAGTCCGAAACACAGTCACATACAAGCTAATATGGAAAAAGATTAACTCCATCCCAGTCAAAACCAGCACAGTTGTGGACATGGAGCAACTGTATTAATTCAGCATTTACTTGTCAAGGAAAGACCTTGGCAAGTTTTAATAGAATCTGTGTGTTGGTACGTCTATCTGTCTCTGTATATTATGCACAAAACCACTATCCCTGCACATCCTAATATGTGAATCTTTCACAGAATCACAGAATCTTCGTGGTTGGAAAGGACCTCTGAGATCACCGGGTCCAACCACACACACACACAAAACACCCCCACAATCTCGGGCACTGGAGCATGCCCTGAAGTGCCACCTCTACACGTTTCTTAAATCCCTCCAGGGATGGGGACCAGCAATCTCTTCTTATCGCTACACAGATATCAAAACTACCCTCTGGTTAAGGTGGTGGGATGCATTTCAGCTGTGCTCAGTTCACATGAGCAAGTGCTGTTAGATTTCGCAGCTAACGTGTAACATTCTGGGATCATACACGGCATATTGGTGCCGCAGCGGTCCCCAGAATTTCTTGTATTTCTGCAAATTTAAACAACATGCAGCTAACGACTGATTACAGTAATTTTGTTCGTATCATCCTATTCATATCACAGCAGGTATTGTTTGTAATTATTAAGGCTATTTGTTATTAGACACGCATGGGTAGTGACATACAATGAAGGAAACAATTTAACTCATAATAAAATTAGCTGATCATGGGAAGTCAATCTGCTAATTATCTCCAAACTGTGTCCATCAGCTCTGGTTTGCATTCCTTAGACTCCTTGCTTCCCAGAAGAATAGATTTTCCAGGGCTGCGTTCTAAAGAACACACTGAATTTCCCAGCAAGAGAGGTCTCCATCATGTTACACCTTTGCTCTCATAGATATGTTCCCATGACTTCAGAAATACTTTGTGACAAATTGGCATTTGATTGTGTAATTTACTACAGAACAGGCATCAAACTAATGAATTTGTATGGAAGGTTTTTTTTAATGAAAATTAATACAAATGAGACTGACCCCTTCAATTTCATAACTATTGGAAAGAACCTAGTACTTAGACTTCTTAGTCATTAAATTTTCAAAACCTCTTGTGATATTTAAGTAGAGGAGCACACATTAAGGCCAATTTAAATCATGTAGATAGTAACTTTGGATGCTTTTAAAATTGTCCTCAGTTCCTGTGATTGTCAGCTGATTCATTTACTGAAATTCTAGTATAAACTGAAAAAACAAACTGCGTGAGCAGTGGGACAGGTAGAACTTGGGTTTCTGTGCATCTTTGCATAGTTTTATTGGCAGCTGGGCATGGCACTGGCATCATTTTAGCAAGCATTTGGATGGTTGTTTAATAGCACTGCATCTGCTTTTTATATCCAGTGTTAATAAGTGTTTTCATAGTTGGGTATAGTCAAATTAAAGGTGGCTGTCAGGTTTTAGAGAACCTGTCAGTTTTCTTATGTTTTAATTTTTGCTTTAAATCACAGAATCTTCATGGTTGGAAAGAACCTTTGACATCATCGAGTCCAGCCACACACACACACACAAAAACCCCCCAACGATCCCAGGCACTAGAGCATGCCCTGAAGTGCCACCTCTACACGTTTCTTAAATCCCTCCAGGGATGGGGACTCCACCACCTCCCTGGGCAGGCCGTTCCAGGGCCTGACCACCCTCTCAGGAAAGTCATTCTTCCTCAGATCTAATCTAAACCTCCCCTGCCCCAACTTCAGACCATTTCCTCTGCTCCTGTCATCATTCCCTTGGGAGAAGAGGCCAACCCCCACCTCTCTACACCCTCCTGTCAGGGAGCTGTAGAGGGCAAGGAGGTCTCCCCTCAGCCTCCTCTTAAATACTGGCAGGTACAAAAAATAACCCATCCAAAATTAAATATTATTCCTCATGTCCATTTTTTAAAACAGATTATTAAAAGTAAACATTGAGTCACTCTCCAAGAAAATACCATCCTATGTTGAAAAATTATGATGCTTTAATAGTAATAGCATGAAAATACGTTAACTCTTTCTAAATAAATGTATAGATTTATTCCACCAAGTTGGAACAAATCCCTGACAAAGGAGATGGAATAAGGTAAAAGGCTGAAGGCTTATCATGAATTGATTACACTTCCAGACTCGCGGTGGCCTGTACGCATAGAAGGAACGCTTTCTGAACCACAACAGAATGAATCACAGTATTGTAACCCAGTTTGGGTTGGAAGGGACACTCAAAGGTCATCTCGTCCGGCCCCCCCGCCATGGGCAGGGACATCTTTCCCTACAACTACAGGTTGCTCAGTGAAGAAGAGTGATGTTGGTGACATTTACAACCAAGGAGTTTGTGAATAACTTTTCAGCTGAGGAACGGGCAAAGCTTTCAGGTGCCTATGTGCGTGCTGGTGGGCAGTGACCGTAATAACGGCTGGGATGTACATCCTTCAAGAGAAGGATGGGTCAGGAGGGTAGAAATAATCAAATAGATGGAAAACCAGGAAGACATTTCAATAGCTGTTCAAACGTGCTGAAAAAAAAAGGGGGGAACCAAAAGTGTTCTACACAAATTCTAGAAATCTAAGAAATGTGATGGAGGACCCGCAATATTGGCTAGATATCAGAGCATGTAGTTTGAACCATGGTGGCCATTCTTATCTTCTAGTCAGCCTATATCTGCTTTCTCAAGTCAAAAGTGGTCTGGGACATAGGTGGGCTGAAATAATATTTTTATAAGTTCGTTCCAAGTGCCAAATGCATAGCCAACACCATGACCGCCCATGAGTAACCCCGATGAATAGCTCTGCTGACCACCAGGAATACACGGGGACTGTGACCTACTGAGTACTGTGTGGCTGCGCATGGTGCACCACCACAACGTCAGAAAGCAGATAAGAATCCATGCCCAATCTTAGATGCAACAGGGGTGAAAGCTCTGGAGGATCTCTGTGGAAAACACTCAGTGACAGGGAGAAGGCAGGTAAATGGTGACAAGTGGGGCCAGGGTCCCCTTGGCTGACCGCTACCACGTGGTGAGCAGGCAAACTGCTGATGCCTGTGAATGTGTGGGGTTTCCTCTCTCTGAAATGAGTCTCATCAGCCAGACCTCCGAGACCTCTCAAGAAATAAAGCGGGGTCACGCTTCTCTCCAGAAAGCAAGGCTGTTTTTTGCAGGACCCCTGGCAGCAGAGGCTTGAGAACGGCCTCGCTAAAGTCTGCTGCCAGTAAAGACTAAAAGTGGGGAACTTTCATGTTCAGACTAAACCCAACATACTTAACAAATAGAGGTGTGTTTGGACTTTGTCCCCCACCTCAATTTGCATGGCATTTCCACTTTACATTAGCTTTTGGCCCCCCACCCAATACTAAGAGCTGGGGAAGGAACATCTGAACATCTGATTCCAGGGCGCTCCAACAAAATACGCACAGCACCCTAAGGATGGTCCGGGAACCAGAGAGACACAGGGGTGTGATGACAAGGTCACTGCGGCCAAGCAGCAGCTAAGGCACACTTCCATCTGTCTAAACCTTTGAATATGTTTGAACATAATGGCGTACTGAGGCTAAGGGACTGGAAATGTGGGATGACGTGCTTAAACGCACAACCTCTGTGTGCCCTTGTGAGGATTATGAGCCATACCTAAAAGCGCGCTGCCACGGGATGAGGTAAATTGACTTTTATTGAAACATACTGTAATATGAAGGGGGAGGGGGGCTAGGGGGAAGATTCCAATTTAACACGAGTACATTGCATTTCAGGCTCCCAAATAACTATTGATATCTGCTGTCCTGGAGCAAATCACATCTTCCTTGACAAGTCAGACAGCTGCTCTTTTTCTGTCTTCCTTTTGTTATCTTTAATAGCCACGGATTGTTGTGGTACCTTGAAAAAAAATGTTTGCGACTTGCTTGATGGATGTTTCACCTCCTGCTATTAGCCCTGGTTCATGGGTTCATCTAATGCCTGTTCTCGCCTGCAAAACTCAGGCCAAGAGCTTTTGAAATGAGAGTGTGCTGGGTGTCACTGCGCAGTGCCTACAGCTCCCCTTCCCTTCCAGCTGGCAGGCGGTGGGGTGAACAAGCTCTCCTGACCATCCTGGAATACAGTTAAGGTAGAAGCAACCTCTGGACCTCCTCTGGTGCAGGCTTCTGCTCAGAGCAGGACCAACTTTCAAGTCCTATGAGATTGCTCAGGGTCTTCCCCAGCTGAGGCCTGACTATCTCCAGGGAAGCAGATCCCACAGCTTCTCGGGGCACACGCTCCCCTGTTTGATCATCGCGGAGAACTTTTTCCCATTTGTTTAAGGTATGGGAATACTGGTATCTTAAATACAGGAATACTAAAAAATCTAAGATAGGACTAATGAAAAATATGGCTATTATTTGACCCATTTCACCAAGACTTTGAATCGAAAAGACAAAGCAAATCTCTTTCAGGCTATCGGTTGTCCTAAGATGTGCCACAGGAAATAAAGACAAATGCGGTAGGAATGGCTGGGAGTGGAAGTCAGATGTAACCCAGCATTAGCTGCCCAGGTGCTTCTGCTTTCTGTGTCTCTATTTGCCTGATTAAACTCTGATTAAGAACTAATGCTAGATGCATGCCCCTAGTAACCTTTTATATTCCTAAATGGGAAAAACCAACCCCTTTGGACCAGACTGCGGAACGTGCATCATTTTGGAGGGAGAGGCAAGACTGCTGCATTTAGGATGGAGTTTTGGCAAATACAAAAATAAACAGGGTCCTCTTTATACTTCCCAGTGGTGTGAGCACATGCTAATTTTTTGTGTGCTGACAGAGCATTCAGCATCGAGACTGGCCCTTCCAACACCCAAGCGAGGAGAAGGAATTTCTGCTCTGCTGTGCGCGTTGTGTGCTCCTCCTAGCTCTCTCGTATTCTCCTTGTACAGCTGAGACCGAAAGAGAGGAATTTTAAATCTTTTTTTTTTAAATCTCACATTTGTAGCTATCGGCTAAAAAGAATACTAACAGAAAGGGAAATTTAGATCCTCCACCATGACATTAACAGCCGTGCTTTGTGATTTGAACAGGTCCCCAGTGGTACCCTTCCCGTGTCGGACTGCAACTAGAACGCAGTAAGTATTCCTCTGGTTGAATACAGCCACCTAATGTATTACTAGTCCTCTGGCAAGTTCTCCTCCTAATCTGTTTCTCTCCATATATGTGTCACTGGGTGAACTGTTAGCATTTTTTCATTGACTTGATATCAATGATAAATTTATTAGCTTTTGCATTACTAAAAGAATCGAACGGTTTTGATAACCACTGAGTAAAGATGTCTCAGAATACAGTACGTGATCAAAGAATGAAGACTCACTTCCCTCACTCACTGCGTTATCCATTTTAACACTTGCTCACAGCCTCATCAGAAGATGGAACTGGCTGCAGAAGGCAGCCCCTTTTTTTGTGCCCGTACCCCAGGTCCTGGTGGATGTGGCAGTGGGAGATGGAGCTGCCACAGGCTATGTGGCACTCGGTGTGTGGGCACGGAGCGTTGCAGAGCCCTAAAAAATGAGGGCTCAGCACCTGGTGGAATTTAGGACCCTCGTTCACTTAAACAGCCAACAAACATATATTGAAAGGGAGACACAATACAGAAATTGGAAGAGAGAAAAGAAGTGTTGCAGCCATGGCTGTTTGGGTTTCCTAATTTCCAACTCACTGCCTCTATAAAAAAAAAAAACAAAACCAGATATTGACATTTTATGTCTCTACCGATACACGCCAGGTCCATCGGGACTGGGAGCAGATGCCTCAGAATACTGTGAAAAGTACTGTAACGCTCAGATAGGCTTGGCCTGCCTAGGTCGGACAGCTTACAAAGAAATCTTGGGCCGTGGGCCTTTGCCCAAGAAGTTGCATTCATCACGATGGTGATTGTAAAATAGCCTGAGAATGCAAACGCTTCAGCAAAAGGTATCGGCGAGGGAGACGCCGCATACCATTGACTTTCCCATTAGTCTTGCAAGACAGAACGAAAAGCGGTCTATGAAATTGTCTGCGAGATTGCATGGCATGTCTCTAATGGTCTAGATTAACAGAGATAGCACCGTAACAATGGCTATGCACTGCTGCCCAGGGTCACGTCAGCCTAATGCTTTCGGTAAAATGAGAG
Organism: Arenaria interpres; assembly: GCA_013399435.1. Classification (NCBI taxonomy): domain Eukaryota; kingdom Metazoa; phylum Chordata; class Aves; order Charadriiformes; family Scolopacidae; genus Arenaria; species Arenaria interpres. The sequence continues at coordinate 67,161 of VXAK01008453.1, forward strand.
GAGATTAACTCTACTATAAATGCTCTAAGTTGCTAACCTGGAGAATAAGTACCAAGTCGCCAAAATAAATCAGAACAGGGGTTGGGCCCACACCTTGACCATTAGCAGGGCAGCCCACGCGTTATGCTGAGCCTCTGAGAGGATGTCTGTTGCTCATGCCATCTCCTCTCCCCTTTTTGACATTACAGATGGGCCTTTTTTGAAGGATTCTGTTAACATTCAAAGCCTTGCCGTTTCCTCCATCATCACGCTCTATTTTACAGATCTGGGTCAGCAGGTCGGTTGGACCACAGTAAGTATGTCCTTGTAACGATCAACATGATACATCTTAATGTGCAATGTCATTTAGCATCAAATTACTCCAACTTCCTCAGCCTGTCCTTCCCTTTGTCAAATGCTGTAATTATCGGCAGTCCATGAAGAATTAAATGGATAGTGAGCCAAGTTATCAACGTGCTAACTCTGACATCCAATTAAAGATTAGGAGGTGGGCATAACAATATTGCTTGCGGAAGAAAAAAACAATTTTTTAAAAACAGTTTTAGCTTATCTAGGGTTTATAGGCCTGCGCAGGGCCTGTAGCCAAGTACATTCATTTGCTGCAAGGCTCCTCAGCGATGACAGTGGAAGGATCCTAAAAGGGGGAAACGGATTTATGGTAATCCTGTTACTAATGCAGGAAAATTACTGGATGGGAATATCTTAATCTCCAGGCACCTGAAGAACAGTTCTGAGAGAGTGGTGAGGCCAAGGATTCCAGGCCAGGGTGCCCGGCCAGGCCCAGGAACCACAAAACTTTTGAATCTCTTTGTAAAACAAAAGCATTCTCCATGAGCAACAATACCTGCATTATACTGTGGGTAGAACCATGGTCTGTTTTTACTGCTGGTCTCAATTTGACTTGGATTACTTTCCTGTAAGCAGCTGTTGGAAGGTCAGGGTGGCAGGAGAGACATTTCACCCAAAGGTTGGGTTGTGGGCAACTCTAACCTGAGGGGCTTATCTGTGCCAGGAGGAAGAGAAGGATTCAATTCTTTCCTCAGCCCAAAACCAGAAGACAGCAGAAGGGTTTGAAAGGGCAGTGAAGTGACGGGAGATGAAGAGACCTTTCCAGCGGTGGCAGAGCTGAAAGTAATCTCACTACTAGACTGACACAGGTTTTGCCGTAGTTTGTACGCACTGAGGTAGCTGGAGTAACCCACGGGCCACATCTATGTGCTGGGGAACAAGATTCCCCATCTCTGCAGTGAGAAATGCGAGCAAGAAGTGTAGGTTCTGAAAGCTATAGAAGCCACGATGAGACTGTTCGGAGCAACGGAAAACAAACCACCAATTGCTTGCAATTCCTTTAAGGAAGCAACTGAGGTTTTGCTAACTGCCATCATGACTGTGGGCCAAGTCATTAGACTCTTACCTCAGGCAGCCCACAGATCCCACCCTGCTCATGTGGGGAGACCACAAGGTCCACTGACAAGCCACCGTCCTTCCTTGGCTGTGCCTATATGGATGGAGCTTGGGAGTGTCAGGTCACAGAATCACAGAATGATATGGGGTTGGAAGGGACCTCCGGAGATCATCTAGTCCAACCCCCTGCCAAAGCAGG
>VXAK01008453.1:75554-93999 GCA_013399435.1 Arenaria interpres
GCAAACCGGGACAATGCCAAACCAGTGGTTTCAGACACCTCTGGTTTAGAAGAGACAGGAGGAAAGTGGGATTTCACCTCCCTTTCCTACAGAAAGCATCCATCACTGCTCACTCTCCGGCTCCTGAGGCTGGCCTGAGTCAGCTGCATTTTGCCTATAAAATCCTACAGCAAATCCATCCCTATCTCTGATATTTGCGGTAAATATTGAGCTACAGCTTGAAATACTCTCAGACACCGAGCGACCGCAAAATCTGCCAAGACAAGGGAAGTTTCAGGGGCCCCTGCATGCGCTATTCAAGTTTTGTAGAATGGATGAGCAAGTTCCATGAGAACTTGAACAAAAATCATTGAATATTCTAGCAACCCTTAAGAATTGTACTCCCTCATGCAAAACTGCTGCTGCCGCTGCCCATTTTTGCAAACATGAAAACGCAAAAATTTTAAAAACAGTGAAGATTTAGAGATCCTGCTGAAATTATGCCACTATCATCCCCAGGAAACTATACGGCCTTTAATGAGGTAGCAAAGCATACGAAATGGAAATTAGTCCAGAAATTAATAAAATTCCTTAATGATCATTAGCTCAAAGAGTACTTAGGGCTGGCGTTGTAAAATGAGGCTAAGGTAGTTAGATGCTAAGTTTAATGTGATTTGGGGACCTCGGGGGGGTTCAGCTACTTGTCTCTTTTGGGGTTTCTCAGAAATCGCACACAGTAATGGTCTAATGATAGCAGCAGATCCTCCTCTCTATGCGGTATGTGCTGTCTCAGTCTGACCCCGTCTCAGACCTGCAACTGATGCCTTTGTCTCACATTTATCAGAGAAACTAAGCTCTGTCCACTGGATAATTTATATACTGCAGCTGCTTTTCCATCAAAGTTACCCAGGACGTGCTGGAGCTATTTCGTGCCTCTTGCTGTTCCCAGAGCTTCAAGCAATGACCCAAAGTCATTGTCCTGGCTGCAGGTATCGTCCTCGTACCGTGCCATCTGCTTCCCCTGCTTGAATCCCGTTGGCAGAGGAAGAGAAAACATCACGACCAGCACCGATGAACTGGGAAACCCTCCCTACATGGCATGGAAAGAGCGGCGTGAAGGGGCCGGCAGTATGGAAGAGGCTGTATGGCCTTTCCTCAGCCCTGCTCTGCGGCTTGTCATAAATGAGATAATGTGAGACTATGCCAAAAGGCAACGTGATACAAGATAGGGAGGGTGTCTTGTGTGGTATTACAGAAAGGGCATGTCGTAAACATTATAGAGAGGAATTAGCTGATGCCCTCACATGAAGATTGCTAATCCGCGGGCTGCTCGTTTATAAAGATTCTGTTGGATTTTTTTTCAGACTCCCTTCGCTACACCCTCTCTGTTTATAGCTTTCTTTTGTCCCTTTCTGCCTTTTCCCAACCAGTGCATGTGCGACTAGAAACTCGCATCAAAAACCTTTCCATTCCCTGTAGTAGACCTGTCGGGACGGCGTCAGGCTCTACGCCAGCTGCCCCCTACCAGCTAGAAAATTCACCTCATGTTCCCTCAAATAACTTTAAAGAGCTCCCTTCACGTCTGCTGCATTTGTATCTCCCTAAATATAACCTCTGCCTCACAAAGTCTGGGATTATGATTCCTGACCTGGTCGCTACTGGGTTCAGCGAGGTGCTACTGCCATATCTGCACAGAGATAAAAGGAGCAGGTATACGATCTGGCTCGTGCAAGACGAAATAACTTGCTGGTTTGCGAATCGGCTGTCCTGGATTCTCTTCCCATTCGTCTCATCGCCCTTTGAATGATGGAGACTCCTACATTAACTCCCATTTGACAGATCTCCATTTTGTTGTTTATGCAGTAGATGCTTCCAGTTTAGGTGTTACTGAATCAGGTCTCCGAGGACCTGATAAACGAGATGGTTAAAGAAGCTTGAGTTTAGCACCCTGCCTGGGAGAGGGTTGATTCAAGAACAGCACATTCCCTATGCTAGTCAGAATAACAGGTCTATAGAGTAGATAATGCCAGACACTGTGGAGGGGAGAAGGAAGGTAAGAGAACTGGTATGAAATAGAGTGTACCGATGTGGGAAAAAAGGGCCGATTTCCTGTTCTCTTTCTTCAGGGAATTAATGATGACCTTCACAGTTACATTCTGTTGAGCTATGCACATTGTGATGGGAGATGTAACGCTCCTTCGGGAGAAGATCATGTTTATTATGGACCACCATATTTGGCTGCACCAAATACATCAAAATGATCTAGGCAGGCCCACAAGATGGTAAAGAAAAAAGTAGTTTTCTTCTAAATATTGGATTTTCTTTACAGTTCCGCAGGAAAAAAAAATGCTCTGTTTTAAATGATCACTTATAAAACATATATAAATGTTTTTGGGTTTTTGTGCAGAAATGACAAGGTATGATGTTATTACTTTCAGGGTTTTGTTTAACACTTGACTATTATTTTTGCAGGATATGGCAGCAGGAACTTGTACCCTAGTAGTTTTTCAGGTTTTTTGAGCCTCTGTAATAAGGCTGCACCGATCCTAAACATAACTAATAACTCCCCAAGCTCAGCAATTAGTCAACTATAGGATAAGCTTGAAGATACTAGATAGGCTTAATTGCATATATTCATTGAGAATCAACAGTAGAAGAACGGTGCTTGCCTTTGATTGCCAATGGTTAGAAGCAACTGTAATTTTGCGTTAATTTAAGACTACTTTCCCTTCCACCTGCTTGAACTTGTGGGACTTTTAGTGGTTTCTCTGCCTGCCTTTCTGGAACTCGCTTTTTATTTCCGATGAATTTGAAGACAGTGGGCCAGAGAAGGAGAGCAGAGGTTGCAGCATGGGAGATGCAACAGAGAGAGACTGAAAATCACCCAAAATGTTAAAACCAAACCCCCGAAACACTACAGCAGATTGAACCTCATCCTCCAAAACAGAATGCAACTCTTCTTAACTGTCTTCCAGCAGCATGATGCAGTTATGACAAAGGCAAATACAGTCCTACCTGCCAGACAGTACCTACTTTGGTTGCCAGTCCCACAGCTGACCCCGGACCACCCGCCTCCACGTGGGCGATGGCCGCTTTGTGTTGGATGTGACCGACACACAGATAAGTCAGGACCCTGTCCCCACCCTGGGCATGCTGACGCTGCTCACCTCCACAAACCCCATCTCAAGAGCTGCTCTTGGTGCTCTCAGCTGCTCCTCTGAACTGCTCTGATGGGATGCTCTGCATCCCCCCTCCTGCATCAAAAACACCTCCTCACCCAGTCACAGGAATTCCGCTGTCACGCAGCTGGGAGCTTTGGCTATTGAATAGAGACTGGATTTTTTTCCTAAATCCTGAACTTCCAGCACCTCAACTCAGCCAGAGGGTAAGGAGGGAGCACGTGGTGCAGTGACAAGAGACCACAACTTGGTGCTAAGTCCCGGCAAACTTTTCCTGGCAGCTTTGTGATGTGCTCATGCCAAACAGATGATAAAAGCTGGCAGTTAAGGGCGTACTTTGTGGTGCAACTCATGGCTGACAAGAAAAGCTACACCAAAGAAAGCAGCTGATTCCAAGCTCTTACACTGTCTTGTCCAGACCACAAGACCTGCACCTCTGCTTCCCATACCACCGTTGTCTATATTTATAATAGCGGAGGCTATTAATGTTTGCAGAGTGCCTAACGCTGTGTTCGGAATAGACCCATGCAACTGCTGTTAGGACAAAACTGTAATAAGCTCTTGGCTGTGGTGTGTTCCACAACAACGTGGGTTCTCAGACACAATTTGGTACACCNTCATGGTGGCACGTCAAAATAAAGAGAATTTGGTGTTTTTCTGGTAGAGAACACTTAAGTCTGTTACTTTCGGAGACAGCCCTGCTATGAAAGTCTGGAATGTCAAAGTTTCCCCCTGTAATAGAGAAAAAGAAATGGTACTGAGCATCCCAAATGAGGGTAACTTAATGGCAGAATATTTCTGCAGGAAAACTTTTCTGTTTCAAAGCTCTACTGAAGAGTGGTTAGAAGAAGAGCCGACTGGGGGTTGGACTTCTTGGCCAATACTACTGTAGAGAAAGGCAGTCTGAACTCGTGTTGCTTCCTTAAGCCACAGGCATTTATCCATTACAATTCTACAGCAGCACAAACAGCCACCTTAAAGCTAAATGTCCCATTAGTTATGAATCTTTATCCCTTAAGCAATGCTATGCATTTGAATTATGATTTGCCTGTTGCTGGCTCTTGTAAACATGCTAAACCACGAACTACACCATTTCCATTTTATTCTGAGATGCATTCCAGAGGGAAAAAGTGATCAAATCCAGACTTTACATCAATCTAGCCATGTTTTACTTCCCCCAGCTGTTTGTAGCTTTAGGGTGTCCCCTGACAAAAGGCAATACAGGCTCTACCAAACAAAGGCAGAACCTAAAAGTGAGGGTGGCTCATGGCAGTGCTGTAATTCCACCTTCTCTCCCTGCCCCAATATCTCTTCTCAGCTCTCTGTGGCTGGCAGGGGAGATGAAATGATATCTGTCTGGTTTACAGGTAACTTACTTGGTCAGTTTAAAATCACAGAATCATAGAATCATCTAGGTTGGAAGAGACCTTTAAGATCATCTAGTCCAACCATCAACCTAAACTCTGATAAAAAAAAACCAAAAGAAAACCATACCAAAAAACCCCTCCACATTATTAAACCATGTCTCTAAGCACTGTGTCAACCCGTCTTTTGAACACCTCCAGGGATGGTGCCTCAACCCCCTCCCTGGGCAGCCCATTCCAAGGCTTAAGAACCCTTTCAGTGTCAAAATTTTTCCTAACATCCAACCTGAACCTCCCCGGGTGCAACTTGAGGCCGTTTCCTCTTGTCCCATCGCCTGTGACTTGGGAGAAGAGACTGACCCCCCCTGGCTACACCCTCCTGTCAGGGAGTTGGAGAGAGCGAGAAGGTCTCCCCTCAGCCTCCTCTTCTCCAGGCTGAACACCCCCAGCTCCCTCAGCCTCTCCTCACAAGACTTGTGTTCCAGACCCCTCACCAGCTCCGTTGCCCTTCTCTGGACACGCTCCAGCCCCTCAAGGTCTTTTTTGTGGTGAGGGGCCCAAAACTGGACACAGCCCTCGAGGTGGGGCCTTACCAGTGGCCAATACAGGGGGACCATCACCTCCCGAGTCCTCCTCCGCACGCTGTTGCTGACACAGGCCAGGATGCTGGTGGCCTTCTTGGCCACCTGGGCACACTGCTGGCTCCTGTTCAGCCGACAGGCCACCAACACCCCCAGGTCCTTTTCTGCCAGGCAGCTCCAGCCCCTCTGCCCCCAGCCTGTAGCGCTGCAGGGGGTTGGTGGGACCCAAGGGCAGGACCCGGCACTTGGCCTTGTTGAACCTCATCCCGTTGGCCTCGGCCCATCCATCCAGCCTGTCCAGATCCCTCTGCAAAGCCTTTCTACCCTCCAGCAGGTCCACACTCCCACCCAACTTAGTGTCATCCGCAAACTGACTGAAAACTTACTGGGTTTGCCCACCGCAGTCTACTTGTGCTGATGCCTGCACCGGGAGGAGTCCCACTCGGTCACTGAACAAAGGCTCAAAGTGCCATACGTCAGACAGGCAGGTCCTGCTCTTCCACCCACCACCAAATTTCAAGCAATGATCCCTCCCTTCCCGACGATTCTGCTAGCGACCAGGATTCAAAGCCATGTTTGTTTCTGTTGTGCTTGGTTGGCTTTTAACTGATGTATCACATAATTGCAAAAAACACTGGCAGAAAACAAGCTGCCTTCAGCTTTTGGACCTTGATTTTCAGTGTTATTTAGATTCCAAATAGGCATCTGATGGCGCAGCCAAAAATATAATGAGGAGATGACTGTGATTTTGACCACCTTCCATGAAGCCATCCTGACTGGGCTAATGTTCTGCATAGAAACCTCTCTCTCATTTCCTAGATGAATTTTATTCCTTTGCTAAAGAGGCAGCAGAAAACCCCGTATGTGTCATTTAGCTCCTCAAAATGAAGCCAAAAGGACATTTGAAGTACGAATAAGTGCTGTGGATAAGGGTATTCTTTCTCTCATGCCTTTATTGGTGCAATTTCCTACTCTGATACAGCTATTTTCTTTTTCATTTCTAGTTTTTTTTAACAGAATACACCGGTCCTCTTCTAATATATCTGCTCTTTTACATTCGCCTCTCAACTATTTATGATCAAGTGGAAAGTACAAAGAACTTCCGCCACCCAGTGGTTCAGTAAGTGGCACTTGCATGAACTATTTTCCTGGAGGGCAGGGGGCCAGAGGGATGGAGACTACATTTCCAGGGCTGAGAGGTTACAGGAGGTGTGAGGTTGCATGCCCGGTCTCAGAGCCGGTGGGAGTTTCAGACTGATCTTCTCGATAGCGGTTTGGCGTTTCAGTAGCGCCCATATGCCTGACCAAAAATGGGATCCTGGTTGCAATGGTCACTGCACCTGGTCACGATGGGAGATGCGGTATTTTCCCCCAACAGTCTGCACTCTAGACACACGGCCTGAACAGAAGGTGAAATAATTAACACAGTGGGTAGTATCCCAAAGTCACGCTTGGGAGAGAAGAGAGGACAAGATTTCGGATGTCCCACTCTCAGTCTCTCTACAGCATATTCCCACTCACAAGATGGGTAGCATCAGCATCCATCTCACCTAGGCACAGCAAGGAGGGCTTCCGAGAGGTTTGCATGCCATGAGGCCGGTCAAGAACAACTGAGAAACTCAAAAGACGCGCCATGGGAATTCAGAACTGATAATCTGATTTTTTAAACTAACATCTTCAAACTGTAATTGCTGCCTAGGGAACAAAAGACATTTGAGTGCTGAAAGACTTTTAAGAAACAAAACACTTAAGTGACAAACAAAAATAAGAGCTCAGCCACTTCTGTAGAACAGTGAAGAGCACGGGTTTTATCTAGCTGTACAGAAACAAATCAGAGGAGCTCATATAGAAGCATAAACCAGATAGATTTGCTTCTCTCCATCACTGGAACATCAATGCTAACAAGGAAAATTAAATAGATAATAGGAAAAAAAATAGATACAGTAGGAGCTGACCACAAGGAACCGCAACCGGCTCAGTCTGCCGGAACTCAGGAGTGTGCCAAAAAGCAATGAAGAGAGGACAGCCAACCAAGATAGCTTTTTGCGACCTTCAACAGCCCCTGCCATTCCCAAGCCTTTCGAAGGGCTCTGGAAGAAATAAAGCAGACCTGATCAGTGGGAGGGATTAAGAACTGTTCCAGACGAGAAGGTGGCAAGCAGCTACACGTGATAACTGCCAGGGAGGCTCAAGGCATTGCCACCACCAACTGTAGCCCTCCACGGGGTGGTGTTTAATGCACCACGCAGGCCGGAAACTTTCACATTGAAGGAACTGACTCCTCTTCGGTGTGATCCCGTTCTGGGGGATTAGAGCCCAGCAGGGGGGTGGAACATGATGAAGGAAAAAGCCTGTTGGCTGTGGGAGTCGGAATACTGGGAGCAGGAGGGCACACAGGGAGCCTCAAGGAGCGTTACAACTTTCCCACAGCACTTTTTCCACCCTTGGGATTGCAGAATGAAGGGAGCTGGTACACAGCAGGGAAACACAGTGAGTAATAATACCATTTACAGATGGAGGAGCAGAGGCTTGGGGAGACATTAAGGGAGGTAGTGGAGCTGGGAATGAGAACACAGAATAGCTGAATTTAAATCAAGAGCTGCAAGACGCTTGCCTTCTTTCTTTTGCTCATACACTTAAAAGGAGAGAGTTTCTGTTAGCACAGAAGAACCAGCAGAACCTTTACCTTAAGAGGGCAAGGGGTGTGCAGGATCCTTCCAGTGACCACTCCTTAACGGGTTCATCTGAGGTCCCCATCCTCAGCCAAATTGATTTTAAAATTCCCAGCAAAGCTGGAAGTTTGCTCCAGACTTTGGCTAAGTCATTAATTGTTTGAAATTTTCTTAGCTCAACTCTCCCTGGTTTAATTACTTTCAAAATTGTTTAATCTTTGGCTACTATACAAGATGCATAATAAAAGTATTTGAGATTTCACATGCTGAAAATCACTTTTCATTTATGTTTTATAATTGGTTTGCAGTGAGACAGGCTCTGGTAGTACGGTAACTGTAACCGAGATAAAATGCCACTAGGAATCACTCTTGACATTTGTTTCTGAAATTCAATCTCTATGAGCTGCAACTCATTCTCGGAAGCAAATCAGCAACGCCTGTTATTGTTTCATAATCTTCCTCAAAAGAGAATCAGCATAATAATTTCTACAACAATTACCTCATTTCTTGTAATGGGTGACAAAAAAGCCATCAGAATGGATTAACTTTGCAACAAAACCTCATCTTGTGTCCACAAGGAAATGAAATACGGACTGCCTCCATGCAGCTACTTGAGTTGGCAAAGGACAAGGAAAGCATTCAGGATGTTTTTAAATGTCAGACACATCCCACAGGAGCATTAAGGTGGCCTTAAAACGTGGGAGACGTCTTTTGGAAAAGCACAGCAGACGCCTGCTTGTATACACAGCTGTCCTTTTTTAATGTCTTGGCAGGGCGATGTATCACACTCAGAGCTCGAGGAGCTCTTTTTAATTCAAGGCTAGTAAAAACAAGTTGCTTCCCTGCAAAATGAAAGCAACTTTGTATAACACTGAAAATGATTCCATTAATCTTTGCTTCCAGATGCTTCAATTAGGACGGTATCTTAAATCCCATGATTTCACTGTGACTCGGCAGTTTTGGTATATTAGTCCTTATTCCTTTTGCGACATTAAATTGTGAAGTAATAAAAAGCAATCTTTTGCTTACCTTAATTTCCTTTCTTTTTTTTTCCCTTCCTTCCAGCTTGGCCTGCTTCTGCCACTGTTTGCACTACGTCAGACATCTTCTGGAGACATTATTTGTTCACAAGTTTTCAGGAGGGCACACTCCTCTGAAAAATATGATAAAGGTGACAATATGTTTATACGTAAGGGAGAACAGCCTCATATCAAAGCAGTCCTTGGAAGAAGACAGGAAAATAAAAAAATAATTTATTTTCTAGCTCCAGGAATTTTTAGTCAAAATACAAATATAGGGACAATTTCAGGGCCATGTCCCCAAGGACATGAACTGAAATCAATGTCCATTTTAGCTCCTGAATGTCGATGTCCACTTTGACTCACCCACCCAAGGGGCTGATTGTCATGTCCAGGATATTTTTGAGACTGAATGCTATTTTATTATGAGATATGCTGCTGCAACATCTAGCAATGCTGACAGAAATCACACTTCACTTCCTCAGCCCAATATAAATACAGAGCAAGAGACAGGCCTTGCATTAGGAAGCTAAAATCAAATTACAAGTAGAAAAAAACCCCAAATTCTCTTTCTATAGGTGGAGGCCTGAGGAAGGCAGATACTGAGTTGGCCTAAATCTTCTGTCTCCCAAAGTCTCCTGAATTTCAGCTGTGTCATTACTCATAAGTTCTCCTGTCTTTTGTTTCACATATTCGGTCTCGGTCATTTTGTATCACCCCATCCCCCATCCCATTCAGTGTGATGTAAAGACCCTCCCTTTTAAAGTTTTGCTATACATTTAAGATTAAGATTAAGTGAAGGAGATAAAACATAGGGCCGTGACAGGGGGCTTGACTAGTTTCCAGTCAGAAAGGAGTAACGAGATGCACGGCTAGAGATGTTGTTTTATAATACAGAGTGGTTAAATAAAAAATAATTAAAAAAAGAGGAATATAAGCTAAATGGCTTTGGAACCGGAGTGCCAATCCAAAGTGATTCATGCACCTGGGAGTTAAAGACCCAACAGTCACCGTTGTCCCCTTGTGTCTGCGGTACATGTACCACAGCGGCATTGCATAAAAAGATTAAAAGGAGAAATCCTGACTTGCAGCCCTACTTACGGAACGGAGCCGTACCCAGTCCCAGCACACTGCTCTTCCCAAGAGGGTACCGAGCACGGGACCCTTAGCTTAGACACGCAGAGAGGCTTTATCCAGCCTCCAGGGCGGCTTCAGTTGTTTGGCCGGTGGTTTTTGTTTTTCCCTTGTACAAAGGATGGGAGCAGTGACCCCTACGCGGGGCAAGAACACGGACACGTTATCTCTGCTCGGGCTTTCCCAAGCTCACAGTTTCAGCCCCCAAGCAGACAGCTGGGGTGCTGCTTTTTAACAAGAGGATGAAGTGGGACTGAGTCCGTGGGACTAGAGGCAGTGTGTAGCTCAAATATCTCTACAGGAATTCTGTGCCTTTTGTTTTTGGTTTTTTTTGCCGGGGTTAAACCGGGTCTATTCAGTTTTACTCTTTATCGTCTCAGCTAGTTCAGCGTTCTGTTTGGCTAGCTCTATCTTGCTTGGAAATGCTGAGTTTAAGGTATAGTTGCAGTTCAGTGATTTTAACCAGCCCTAAACTTTTAATAGTCCAGCTCAGAGAAATGCGCCCTTCAGCAGTAGAATCAAATCAGGAGAAAACAAATGTCAGTTCCTACAACGGGCATAAGTCACGTTCAACACAATCCAAAAAATCTACAAAGTCTTTCAATGGACATTTGGGTTTTGCACTTAGTAGAATTTATATTTATAAAGTTATGATTTGTGCTTGCTTATCGCCCTTCCTAACAAAAAAAAGTATCTTTTGTCCATTCTAGGGCTGTGCCTTTTACTGGGGATTCACATCCTGGATTGCGTACTACATCAACCATCCCCGTTACACGCCACCATGTATGTATACGTAGAACACAAACCTGACCTTGGTTTTAAAATGTTTTTGGTACGCAACCTTAAGTTCTCCAAAATCAACAGGTGGCCCCCAGGTGACCTGGAAATATTGGCCAAGTGGAGAAAACACAAAGATCAATGCATTTGGCTTATCTTCACAATACTTGTATTAAGAATGCAGGAGAGAACTAGAGCTGGCTGCATTTTCTTGGAGGAGATAATTATTTGCTAAAAATATATCTATTTCATGAAAATTAAGAATTTTTTCTTTTTGGTGAGAGACCAGTAAAAGCCAACCAGATAGCGCTGATAAAAATGAAAAAAAAAAACCCAATGTTTTCTGCTTCCAGATTTCATTCATCATTTTGTTCCCTCTCACTATATTTTATTGTTGCACTGCCTTTTCTTCATGCCTTTTTTTCTTCTCGTTTGCTCTTTGAACATTTGCTTCTTTTGAGCATAATTGACATAAGTTTTGTTTCCTGCTACTCTACTTTCCTTGCTACGCTCTACTCTGTCTTTTCCTCTGCGTCTTATACTTATCGATGAACTTTGGGAACAAAAAGATTGCTTTGACATTTTTATTTGCGCTGTTAAATGGCGAATTCTTTTCAATCAAAAATTTATCCTCCGTGGCATTTGCTTTCCTTTCACAATAACACGGAAGTTATGTTTCAAAATTATGTGATGCACTGAAAGAGAGGTGAATTTGGTGGGCCTTTAGCAGTGATGCTGCAAACAATGCCGAGAGCTCCCTCCACACAGTTTTCAGCAGTCTGGGCCGTCAGACGAGTAAAAGTGCAGCTTCCTCACAGAGGAAACGATTTGTTCAAGACACAGCTCTCCAACAGAGAAAGCATTCAGAAGCAGTCCTTCTAATCGCTTGCCACTGCCTTAAAATGACAATTAGAGGTACGTGGATCTAATGCTAGAGATCACCAGCGCTCTGGCATATTTAGCTGCATCAGTAAAACACTGATGGTTTATTTTGGATGCAGGAGCAGGTGACCTCCAAAGCCACATCCAGAGGTGGCTAGGTTGGGGACAGCTAAAGAAAGGCAAGCAGGTCACTGCAGAATGCTATACAGGAGTGGTAAATTAAACCAGGAGGGCAAAGGGCCCATGAAGAACTTCTGGTTAGCAGCTCCATGCTCACGCGTTGACATGTGCTGGCTGCTCTTAAGGAGGCGTTTTAGCGCCTGTCCTTGGACCACAGAGGAGCCGTGTGCCAGCCAGAGGAAAAAGGGTTCTCAAAAGTAAAGGCTCAATGAGACTTGGTCAGGAAAGTGAGGTCTGTGTCCCTCAGCCACGACCAAAGTTTACTTGAGAACCGTGAACGTTTGGAGAGGAACATGATGGATCACTACAGTGGTCTGGGGACAACAGCGAAAAGGAGAGGGCAGGCAAAGGGCAGGTAAAAATTGCAAAGGCTAACTATATTTCTTGCATGGTGAGACTGTGAAGCAGGTAGTGGCTGCAGAGTAACCAACAGGTTATTTCTTGTGTCCTCTGCTCATGGAGTTAGAAGGGCCGATGGATAAGGCTGTAATTCCCGGCCTGGTTTGGCCACTGACCTTCACTTTGTCCCTCCCCTTGCCTTTCCGTGGAATTTAACACTATCAGCTACTTTGACAAAGCACTTGGATATACGAAGCTGACAAACACTAAAAAAATCTTAGGTGAAAACTACCTTGAGATCAGTGGTGAAGAGACTGGCATTTCTAGAATGCTGTTACTATTTGCATTGTCTTCATTTTCTGCGTGATAATATCCATTCTATTTGCAGAACCTGTCAGGAAAGAAGCATTTCTGCTCCTCAGCACTAGATTAATTTCACCCATAGCAAACCATGTGCATACCGTAAAATGCAATTTCTAATTTTGTTCTATTTTCTAGCGTTTGGCCACAGACAAGTTTCTTTTGCTGCCCTTGCTTTTCTGGTAGGTATGAAAATGAAGTTTTATTAATGACTCTGGAATAGGAGTAACTCATGATTTCACAAGATGCAGTAATGATGGTATGCATTTGTGTATTTGTGTATGACCACGCTCGAAGTCCTGTGTCCTTTGACTGGATTTAGTGATAATCTATTAAGGTTTCTGGGCCAGGAAGCCTCCTGGTACTATTTACCTCTACAGCCCTTAATGGGAAGTGCTGTCTCTGAGAACCACGAAAATATCACCAGCGTTATTACTACTGATAAGCGTGTAAAACCCCTAATACTTATAAAGATTGTAACTTGCCATATTTAGAACACTGAAGAATGACATCCTAAGCAGGCTTAACAATACGACTGCGTACCCTGAATAACTTAATCTCAACAGCTATTAAAAACAATAAAACCAATCCCTGCCCAAAATGGGTTAAGCCAAGGGAAAGTGCAGGTGATGAAGGCGGGCTGAGACTACCCAACCTACGCTTAAATGAGCATAACCATATAGTGAGGCTCAGTAAGAAATTCTCACATGGAAATGGGTATATTCTTCTGTCCTCTTGTGGGCATTGCACTCGGAAATGCTGAGTGTTGGCTTACCCAAGCCAAAACAGACAGCCTCTTTGTAAATCACATACAGATCAGTTTCCAGAAATATAATAGGAATCACGGAATTGTTGGAGTTGGAAGGGACCTCTAGAGACCATCCAGCCCAACCCCCCTGCCAAAGCAGGGTTGCCCAGAGCACATCACTCAGGACGGCATCCAGGTGGGGCTTGAAGATCTCCAGAGAAGGGGACTCCACACCCTCCCTGGGCAGCCTCTTCCAGGGCTCTGCCACCCTCACCCCAAAGAAGTTCTTCCTCAGATTGGAGTGGAACTTCCCATGTTCCAGCTTGTGCCCGTTGCCCCTCGTCCTGTCACTGGGAACCACTGAAAAGAGTCCGGCTCCATCCTCCCTCAACCCACCCTTGAGATCCTTGTCAGCATGAATAAGGTCTCCCCTCAGCCTTCTCTTCTCCAGGCTAAAGAGCCCCAGCTCTCTCAGCCTTTCCTCATCAGGGAGATGCTCCAATCCCTCCATCATCTTGGTTGCCCTACACTGGACTCTCTCCAGCAGTTCCCTGTCTCTCTTGAACTGGGGAGCCCAGAACTGGACGCAGGATTCCAGTTGTGGCCTCCCCAGTGCAGAGCAGAGGGGGAGAATGACCTCCCTCCACCTCCTGGCCACACTCTTCCTGATGAACCCCAGGATCCCATTGGCCCTCTTGGCCACCAGGGCACATTGCTGGAAGAGGGGACATTAATGTGTCTAGGCTCCTGCAGGCAAACGCTATCCAGAAAAACATTCACACAACTCCTTAGCAATATTTAAACGTTTTTGTAAATCAGGACCCTTAAAGATCACACTTCTGGCAGTGGTTGTCTCTGAGGCTGGCCATGCAGGTCTCAGGTTCTCAGGGGCTACTTGAAACCAAGCAAACCGCTTGCCTGGATATCCAGTGCGACCAGTTAAGCTAGTCCTTGTCAAAATCTCTGCCTAGAAAAAGCCTCCTTTTCTAATGAAACATCTGTCCTCTTCTCAATGTAACACGCCGTGCTATAGCTTTATGGAGAATGCTGCCATCAAGCAAAGAGATGAGTCATTTTGGGGGTATTTGCTATAAATTATGGCCATTCCCTTCGGACCCGGATCGGCACTTGGTCTGTGGTCTGAATTCTTGTCGCCCTTCTGAGAACCTCCTACCCTAGGAAGCTCAAAAGCTTTCCCTTGCAGACCTTGTTCTGGCACTATCCCAGACAATGACTTTAAAACAGCAACACACAAAATAATTTTAAGCTGTTTTCACAGGTATCTAAAACATATGAATAAAATATTTGGAAGATTTCTTTTTTCCCCTCTTTTAAGGCTTGTCTTTATTACCCATCCTGATTAAAGCGTGTACTTCTGCTGCTGCTGTAAACAACAGTACTGAGTAATTCAGAGAGTGCCAGCAGGCCCTTCTGAAAAATTCTCATATTTAGAGAAATTACTCTAAGCTTTGCAGGGCCGTTTTTCTCGCAGGGTACATCCAGAATACAAAAAGGAGGAACAGCAGGTAGACTTCCATATTTTATCAACATAAATATGTTATGCCTTTTTTTCTGCTGTTCCTCACTGCCCCGTATTTTGTATCTGAGCCACTGACTAAGGACTAGCTTGCATTTAGCAGTATTTCTCGATATAGAGCATTAGCAGCCACGTTTCTGAAGAGGGACAAAAGAGCTAATTACAGCAGAATGCAGCTGCAGAGTCAAAGGTATAAGCCAATAAAAATCCCCGCAGAAATGCCCTTTGCTTGTTTTACTTAGAATTGATTATAGAATTAGTAGGTGTTAACTACAGTATGTGAATCCCCCGTGTTGCACAGGAGTATGGGCATCGCACGTTTCAATATGTATTGTGTTTCACAAAACCACTTAATTTTGAAACTTTTTTTCTTTGAAATAATAGCAATCAGAAACAGTCACGTTCCTAGCTCGTAATTGGAAGTCTGTAAATTAAAATTACTTCTATTGCTAGAATTATAGCTTCTGATGTTTTATTTCATAACAGAATTTCCTTTTCTGGCTATTTAGTGTTTTACATCTGGTGTTTATGATAGATGACAGCCAATTAGTTGCAATTAAAAAACATAAAAGGACTGCAGGATCTGACCCATGACTACATATCCATGCAGAATAATAGCTTTGCTAATAGAACTGATTTAAACCTTCCTAACAAAACCCACAGAAATCTCTCTGCCAAAAAGGGGAAAATTCTTCAGCAATGCTCTATCTTCAATGTTCTTTCAGATAAGGGCACATTTCAATATAAAATGAAGTTACATATTCCCTTCAATTAGTTTTAATTGAAGTTTTTCTATGGGTGACTTTCAGAATTTGCTTAAAACATTACACCCACATTTCTTTTTTTGCTGTATTAATTTTGTGACTTTACACTTTTAACATCTCTAGGTTTTAGCACTCTTCATTTTTGTTTTCATTTTTAGATTTTTTCCAGCCTTGCAAAATTTAGACAGACAAATGATATAAGAAAACACAACTTTTTAACACTGCACATTTTCAAATTGAGACGGGAAATCAGTCTTCAAACCCAGAAAAAATTCAATTCAGTCCAAGATGGAAATGTATAAAGCATTTCGGTTTTCTTCATAAGGCGGGGGAAGAAATGAAAAGCACAAAATTAGATTCATTAGTTGGTGAAGTATTGAAAGCCACAAGTATTACATGCTGTATAACCAAGTGGGGTAACTCTTCCAAAGATTTAAATCATCTAAATATCGAAGACCAAGTTCAAGGAGCCAGTTGGGGCTGGAAATGGCATGGCCAGAGAGAAGCAGAAGCAGAAATACTGGTTCCCTTCAGTTATCAGTTCCCATCCAGTCCAGTCAACCAGTCTTCCCTGCAGAGAACCGCTGCCTGTTTTAGTCACCCGATCTTTGCTTGCTCCATGACTCAGCTAGAGAACTGATTTCTGTGCTCCATGATTGGCGTAACGAAGGTGTTACGCCGAGAACCTCTGAATGTCTGCGTAGGAAGAGGGTAGGCTAATTAACCTTTGGCATCTTTACAAATCCAGATACCAATATAGGTTAGGGAGGGACCTGCTGGAAAGCACTACTGAGGAGAAGGATCTGGGGGTCCCAGTGGATAGTAACCTATCCATGAGCCAGTAATGTGCCCTGGTGGCCAAGAGGCCAATGGGATCCTGGGGTTCATCAGGAAGAGTGTGGCCAGGAGGTGGAGGGAGGTCATTCTCCCCCTCTGCCCTGCACTGGGGAGGCCACAACTGGAATCCTGCGTCCAGTTGTAGGCTCCCCAGTTCAAGAGAGACAAGGAACTCCTGGAGAGAGTCCAGCGTAGGGCAAGAAAGATGATGGAGGGATTGGAGCATCTCCCTGATGAGGAAAGGCTGAGAGAGCTGGGGCTCTTTAGCCTGGAGAAGAGAAGGCTGAGGGGAGACCTTATTCATGCTGACAAGGATCTCAAGGGTGGGTTGAGGGAGGATGGAGCCGGACTCTTTTCAGTGGTTCCCAGTGACAGGACGAGGGGCAACGGGCACAAGCTGGAACAGGGGGAAGTTCCACTCCAATGTGAGGAAGAACTTCTTTGGGGTGAGGGTGGCAGAGCCCTGGAAGAGGCTGCCCAGGGAGGGTGTGGAGTCCCCTTCTGTGGAGATCTTCAAGCCCCGTCTGGATGCAGCCCTGAGTGATGTGCTCTGGGCAACCCTGCTTTGGCAGGGGGGTTGGGCTGGATGATCTCTAGAAGGTCCCTTCCAACTCTGACGATGCCGTGATTCAGTGATTCCGTGAAATCCAGTGGTCAACTTTTCACCTGCTTATTTGCAGGCTCGATTAAATCCAAATCCTGACGATAACATTCCGTCCAATGAAGTGTCTTGCTAACCTCCCTAGAACGCAGGGAGCCTCTCTGACCTCCCCACCGCAGCACGCTGCATGCGCTGGGCATGGGAAACACGCTGAAGACCTGCCTGCACTGAGCTCCAGGGAGTGTAACCGTGGGCTTTCGCTCCAGGCTGCGCCCACGCTGCTCGCTAGACACTTGTACAAAGATGACAGAACGCGTTTCCCACGGGAGACTCATTTCAGAGTACCAATTTTATGGATGTGGAGACAAAGCTGTAGGGGGAGGATTCTGGTTATGCACCACAACACATTTACCGCAGCATTTTAGGCGTACCGCTGACAATGTGTTTTTAATGTCTTGCAGATGTGTGAAGCTGGAAATCACTTCATCAACGTAGCTTTAGCTCACCAAAATCATTCAGGTCTGTCTTTGTTTCCTGTTTGTCTGTTTAAGACTGAAGTGTGCTTAACCTATCCATCTTCTGCGAGGCTACGGTAATTTATGTATCTACATCCACAGAATAAAGAAAGATGAAGTAGGTACCATGCCATCAGCGCACCATCTTCAAAATAAATGTGATGACAAGGAAATATTAGCAACACTGTTGTGGTTATAAAGCTTATAGCACATTTATCTTAATTTTACACAACTGCAATTTAAATATGGATTTAAGCATGGAAGTTCTCTAAAGCATCCTGTTGACTGACAACAGAGGATTCCATTTCAAATAAGTTTCAAAAACTTTTAAACTAGATTGCGGAGTTTTTAGAAGTGTGCATCTCATGAAAAGATGCACACACAAATACACAACAGCGGACTCATGAATCCCTACACAGGTATAGGTATATGTGTGCTCTTAAAAGGCTACTCCAAGCATGGGGTTTCAGAGTCTTTTGTACCATGAGAACAAAAGTTATACTATGTATAGTAGAAAGTAAAATATATTTTCAGATAATAATAGTATAATTTCGCACAATAACATCCTATTCAAGAAAATTCTTCACCATGGTGGGATCAACTTCACACACTGAAGGCAGTTTCTATTTCGGAAAGGTTTTGATGTTCTGTGCTTATGCTGTTTGTTGCAAGGGGCCTAATTCAGGCTAAAAGCAGCAAGAGAGAAATAATTCATCAGTGCCTACAAGTATTAAAGATAGCATTGTTGCTAGAACTTAAAAATGTAAGTGTTGCATATGTGGTACTTCGTGTGAGCATTATCAGTGGCTGTAGGGAGTCATGCTGTTTCTGTTCTTTCCTGTTGTACCCTGGGATGAAGGATGAGGGTGCTGCACCTGGGGAGAAATAACCCCCAGCACCACTACAGGTTGGGGGCTGACCTGCTGGAGAGCAGTTCTGAGAAGAAAGACCTAGGAGTCCTGGCGGACAACAGGATG
>VXAK01008453.1:94270-111416 GCA_013399435.1 Arenaria interpres
GCTGCCCAGAGAGGTGGTGGAGTCTCCTTCTCTGGAGACATTCAGTACCCGCCTGGACGCGTTCCTGTGGGAACCGGCTCTGGGTGGCCCTGCTTTGGCAGTGTGTTGGACTAGATGATCTCCAGAGGTCCCTTCCAACCCCATGTGATTCTGTGATTCTGTGACCTGAGAGGGGACAGGTTCACATCCCGGAGTCAGGCTGAATAAGATACAGCCGCCTGCTTTGCATCCCAGCAGAGTGCCCTCAGCCCTCGCCTGCTGGCTGGTCCACATTAAACGACTTGTCTCTCTCCCTTCCTCTGAACATCCTTTGGATGTGCCAGACCTTGCCTGTAAAATCTGATCCGTGGCTGGCTAACTAGCATTCTCACTAGGATAAACACAGCTTTTGCTGTCTCAAAAGATTTCACTGAAACATTTTTAACAAGTCGTACTCTGGGAGGGTTGGCCAAGGGGATGGCTCTTACGCAGGCTCCTTGTGATAAGGCTCAGTTCTCCTCCCTGCATTGAAACTCGTTTTGTCTCTTTGGTTTTCTTTTTTTGCCTTCTCCTCCCCTTACCTTCTTTTGTTGTTTTTTTTTTTTTCCTTTCATAAAGGAAGTAAAGCCTGTTTTCCAAGTCCAACCTACAACCCCTTCACGTGGCTCTTCTTCCTGGTGTCCTGTCCCAACTATACGTACGAGGTACGTGACTTTCTTCTGCTTATACGCAAAGGGTGGGTGGTTCCTGTGTTTCAGCCTTTGGCTGCAGAAAATCCGCAATGCCTCCACGCAGCTCCCTCTGCACATCAATCATTATGTTCTCTATGTCGAGAGCCTCCTTGTTCCCACAAATGTTCCTCCACCAGACCCTCCTTCACATCGATATTGTGACTTTTGTGCGTACTCCCCTCCACTACAGACTCCCCAGTGATCCAAGGATTTTCCATCCATCTCTTCACCCCCATCCAGCACACTAGGGCATTCCTTTCTACCTATTTTTCCTCTCCTTTTTTCCAGTACAAGTATCACGCTCTTCTTCCAGGGGAAGCTTCTGGGGAGGTGGTCACTTTTGAAAACTTGCCCTTTTGCTTTACGTAAAGTATACAATTAACAGTGCCTTTGTCTTTGCAACAGGTTGGGTCTTGGATTAGTTTCACAGTGATGACACAAACCCTGCCAGGTGAGTTTGAAACAGAATGAAGATAAGCCTCTGAATTGTTGTTTGCAGAAGTGAATTCTGGAAATCTAAAATTTACCAAAAAAAGTACAGCATATGAAATACCGCCCTCAAATACCCCTCGAGACATGACTGTGTAGACCTTCAAAGCCATATCCTCAGAAAGCCGCAGGGAGCACAAGCACTACTGCCAAACCTCCTTTTGATCAAAACCAGCTCTCTGCTTCTTGTGAAATAGTCTTCTTTCTCCTGTTACCACGGTGAAAAAAGACTTTGAAATTTATATTAAAAAAGTCAGTATTCTTCATTTACGGTAAACCATTTTTGATGCAGGAAAATTTCGTTGCGCTGTAAACCTGGAATAATATTTCTAATAGGGAGAGGAAAAGAGATGTACTCGGTGTTTCAAAAGAGGGGAAACACACAGATTCCTGATAGCATCTCCCCGTTTGCTTGTATCAGGCACCCAGCTTGGAACAGCAGCCTGCTTAGTAGCGTTTGCAACTCCTGCTCAGCAATTTCCTGCATCCTTAGAGACCTAAATACCCGTACAAATATGGTCCCTGGGACTCAGCTCTCCAAAACGTTCACTTTTAAATTATTTTTCCATTCCAAAATAGAAGCCCATAAAAGCTACTTGCAAAAAGTAGCCCCACGTGGTTTAAAAAAGAAAAAGGAAGGATTTTCAACAGTGGATTAAACTGCATCACGCAAAACATAAACTTTTAATTTTGTTTGAAAAGGTACGATATTTTTGTGCTTTAGGCTTGCTATGGAAATGACCTGAAAGCTTGGGGACATTGTAGGGCTGCGTTTATGAGGGCAGAGAACAGCAAATCACTGCACACAACAGCAGCACACGCATCCTTGCTGTAACTGTCCCAAATATAACTTGACCGGATGCCAAACGAACGTTTTCTGCTCATTTTAAGGAAGAGAGGATAATGAATTTTCAAAAAGCACCCGTATTCCCCATTCAGTGCTGCTGCGCCCGAAGGGAGAGGTACCCATGAGACCGCTTAATGACTCCTGAAAAGCACAAGGGGCCTGGGCATCTGTGGTTGTGAGGCTTTGTGAGCCCTCACCGCCAGGCAGCTAAAGCTCTTCCTGCACCTACTGCCTCCTCACTCCAGGGCTGAGCTCTCCCTCCATGTGACAGGGAGCGCTATCACAGCTCCCTGGTGTCGTTGGGAGCCAGAGGTAAGAAACAAAGTGTTGCAGGCCAAAAACAACCAGGAAAATCATAGAATGGTTAGAGTTGGAAGGGACCCTAAAGATCATCGAGTTGCAACCCCCCTGCCCTGGGCAGGGACACCTCCCACCAGACCAGGTTGCTCCAAGCCCCATCCAGTCTGGCCTTGAACCCCTCCAGGGATGGGGCAGCCACACTTCCCAGTCGAGGGGGACCATGGGTGAGACAGCACGGTGCCCAAGGAGACCTTGTGACTTACGTTGAAGCCATAGGTGATGGAGGGTATGTCTGATAGATGTGACCATCACCTGTGTGAATTCTGATGCGGAGGCTGAGCCTCAGGCTATGGTACATCAGCAACTGCAAGGCTTTTCTTTTTTTTTTTCCTTCTTTCTTCTCTTTTTCCTTGGTAGCTGGCATTTTCGCTTTCCTGATGGTCATCCAGATGTCTCTCTGGGCCCAAAAGAAACACAAGCTGTACCTGAAGAGATTTTATCCAGAGGTGCGGAGAAAAGCAGCTATGATTCCCATCATCTTCTAAGCTCTTCACAAGAGTTGAAGCCTAAGTCTACAGTTCAAGAGCTGACTCAGAGTAAATGAGCCATTTCATTCAGTAACCAAAGCAGATCAGAGGAAGAACTACTGGATATCTTTCTCAGAAAATTAACAGTTCAAGACGAAGAGCTTTTAATTAAGTGAAAAAATGTAGCTCTTGAATTCTTGGTTCCTGCTAAAAGATATGATTTAATTAGATTTTCTGTAATGGAGCTAATTGGGAAGGGACAAGAAAATTGCTTATATTAAATGTTAGGCTAGATATTTAGCTGGTGTAAATGGGCACAGATGCTGCTAAAATTAACAAACACAGCTCATTTGCATGCATTCAGGTCTAGTGATTTTAAGGTTCAGTGTTAGATGTTGACAAGAGTCTTGGATTTTTGCATCAGAGGATGTTTCACAGCCTTATTTTTATTAAACTGCACAGAAACAGCACATTCTGCCTCAGCTCCTCTAAAGCATCACATCAAAGAACAACTGCTATGCTGTTAACACAGTTTAGTCTAGCTCTACAAGGTTGGGTTTTTTTTGTTGGTTTTTTTTTTTTTAATTGAATCTAATAGCAAATTGTTCAATACAAATTGGCTTACATTGATCACTGCAGAGAGGTCTGGCTTTCTTTTATTTTCAGGTAGGCAGATCAGCCGCACGATCCCAAAAGAGGACTGTTTGTGAGGTACTTCCCATCTTGCTACTAATTTGCAGCATGACCTTGGGTCCACCATTTAAGTCCATCTCCCTTTCTCACACTGAACGGTTCTGGAAATAGCAGAAGACTTTCTCGACTAACAAGTGTGTTAAGATCCCCTTGTTCTCTGCCCGACTGCATCCAGACACCATTCACCTTATTTTTATCAAGCGCTGTGAAATCCTTGGGCACAAGGTAAACCACAGTTAGAGCTCGTTATCGAAAAGCAAAGGGACCCTACCAAATGCATTTCAGTTCGTACCTGAGCTGCCTCCGATGGACACTGCTGAAAGGCTTCAGCTCCCCTTCAATTTGGCCAGTCTCCATCTGCTACTTTGCTTTCCAGGAAACTATTTTTTTTAAGGGATTCTCTGGGTGTATTATTCAGATCCTGAAAAGTCTATTTAGCTCCATTTGCAAATCAGTGGTACCCACGTCATGCAGAAGCACAATTTTAGATACAGAGAGCAAAAGAACCAGAACTGCTTCAGCAAGTATTAAGATATGGAGAGTTAGGGCATTAAGTCCAGTTTTCATTCTATTTGTGTTGCACATTTATCAATGTCTTTTGGTTCCCTCAGGCTGGTGAACCAGCTTGCCTAGAGAACTTCAATGATGAGAGAAACACGGGAGTACACAAGCAAGGCAGGCAGTTTCTCTCCCAAAGTCGCTGTTATCTTTGCGCCAGCCCAAGTGTTCTAACAAAGTTAATTTGCCCAGTAAATTGGGTTCATATCCTTCTTCTAATGTCTAAGTTGCAACACTTACTCTATTAGCCACTGGAACTCAATTTCATTGTGGGAATGTAAATAAACTGCTTTCCATATTTTTTAACTTGTAACCTGTGAACACCTAGAATTTTTTATTCCTCTCAATGGAAAACCTGAGTCACAGTGAACATCCAGTTCTCTTAGCCAGACTGCTAATAAAGATCTATTTTTGAAAAATTATTTTCTGTACTCTTTAGTCACACCTAATGACAATATCACAGGATCACAGAATGATGACAAGTCTGTTCAAGGCATGCTTACAGAGTGATTCCAATTCCTAGGAAGAGGTTCCTATTCATCAGTTATCTTAGGCAAAGTGAGTACTTCAGGAATTTTTTACCTCTCTGCTTATTAGTTGGTCATTCAGTACATGGGCTGGAGGGGAAAAAGTTTTTGGCTCCTGGAGTAAATGACTAAAGTTTTAAAATGGGAGTAAGAGCAAACACTAGGTAAGGACAAATGAAGATGTGTCACAGAAGGCTGTCTCAGATAAACACGGCAGATATTTTGAGAGTCACCAATGGAGTGTTGACCAGCTAAAATTGCTCTGAGCAGTGTTAAATGGCTTCACAAACAGCAATAAATTCCTGCACCTTCACAGATCTTTCTGGATTTCTCTGCCCTCTCTGATTTTCAGGGCAAGTTCTATATGATTAGATCCATTAGAACAGGTAAGTTAACTTCCTGGCACGTGGAGCATGTTTTGCTTTAAACCAAAAGTATATAAAAATGGTCAGTCTTTGTTTTGATAAATGTTTTGGGGGGCTTGCTTTTAGAAAAAAAAACAAACACAAAATCCAACCAAAAACAAACTCAAAAAAGCCCAAGCAAACAAAAAAATCCCAACAGGCAAGGAACAAGTATCGCTATTTCTAAAATTGCAATCGACAGTGATTTGAGCCACAAGGTCCATGCACCTCTTGAACAAAAATAATTATCTCCACATGAACATTTTCACGGGAAAGTCAGTCATGACTATGCTGATTACCTGGGGGAAAAAATGCCTTATTGAAACCTAAATATACTGGTATTTCTTGTATTAGGGGCTGATGAGGAAGTAAATGATTTAACTGCAATATTTTCTCTCAAGACCTAACTGTTTCAGAGCCATCTGTAGAAGGCAGGCATGGGCAAGACCACACCACTACCAAAATGTCATCCTGTTTCAAGGTCTAAGAGAAGGAGTCAACTTCCAGCATGAGCTATCGGGTGCAGCTCAGGCAGTTGCTCCCTACTTTGGCCACTCAATATGGAGCCACTTTGGCTTCTTAGGATCTCCCCATTCCAGCACGTTGGAGGCACTGGTGTCCACGGAGAAGGGAAAATAGCCAAGACAATGTGAACTACATTTTGCCATCCCGCTTCCCCATGTGGCGCCTGAAATCCACTACTTGCAGCAAAAAACGATTTGTCCCTCTGAGCTAAATCCCTTTCTGATGCTGTTTTCCTCAATTTTCGCATCCAGAAAGGTGACAAACTGCAGGGCAATGAAACTACTCCCTGTGGTGTCCTGCCCTTGCCTTTTCTCCCAGGGGCAGCCCCCTGTGGCTTCTGTAGGCCCCAAAGCTTTCCTAACAGCTCGAGGAGGCAAATTATGGCATTTATAACAAAAGACAGGAGGCAGCAGCACCATACAGCAGAAAAATCATCAAGTGGTTGAAGCTGGAGACACATTCTGGTTAGACATGAGGAGCCGGTGCAGTCACTGACACAGTTAGGCCCCCATGTGGAGGAGCAATTCCTGCTTGATGCTCCTCAGAAGCTAAGCCATCTAAGCCAAAAGACCACAAATAAAGAAAGTTACAAAGACATTGGGCCTCCTAGACAACGGTTTTGGCAGGGACTTTGTAAAAATAAATCAGATGAAGTACTAATGGGTCCTTCCTGGCCTGCTGTCATGGTTTCAGCCGGGATTGAATTATTCAATTAACAAACTTTCTTGCTAGCAGCTGGTGTGGGGCTATGTTTTGATTTGGGACAAAAAGTAGTGTTGAGAGCACACTAATGTTTTTGGCTGTTGCTAAACACTCAAGGCCTTTTCTTGCTCCTCATGCGGCCCCGCCAACAAGCAGGCTGGGGGTGCAGAAGAAGTTGGGAGGAGATACAGCCAGGACAGCTGACCCCAACTGACCAAAGAGATATTCCGTGTGACATCATGCTCAGTATATAAAGCTGGGGGAAGAAGAAGGAGGGGGTGACATTTGGAGTTGTGGCATTTGTCTTCCCAAATAACCATTATGCATGATGGAGCCGTGCTTTCCTGCAGATGGCTGACCACCTGCCTGCAGAAGGAAAGCGGTGAATGAATTCCTTGTTTTGCTTCGCTTGTGTGTGGCTTTTGCTCTACCTATTAAACTGTTTTTATCTCAACCCATGAGGTTTTTTTCTCACCTTTCACAGAATCACAGAATCACATGGGGTTGGAAGGGACCTCTGGAGATCATCTAGGCCACCCCCCCTGCCAAACCCAGAGCAGGTTGCACAGGAACATGTCCAGGCAGGGTTTGAATGTCTCCAGAGAAGGAGACTCCACCACCTCCCTGGGCAGCCTCTTCCAGGGCTCTGCCACCCTCAAAGGAAAGAAGTTCCTCCTCATGTTTAGGTGGAACTTCTTATATTCAAGTCTGTGCCCATTTCCTCTTGTCCTGTCACTGGGCACCATTGAAAAAAGACCAGCCCCATCCTCTTGACACCCTCCCTTTTACTCTTCCAATTCTCTCCCCATCCAAACTGTAGGGGTGAGTGAATAGCTGCATGGTCCTAGTTGGCATCTGGGATTAAACCATGACACTTGCGCAACAAGAAACGTGCAAACGGCATTGCTTGGCCTGTGGGCTCAAAGCATATCTCAAAATAACCTCTTTGTGGTCCACCTGGAGAGACTGCTCAAGATCCAGGCCCCTCCATGTTCACCCTGTTGCAACTGGGTTTCTGCTGTGATGCTCCAGACGGGCAAGTTTAATCTTTCCCGAAGTATTCTCAAGACTTTCAAATTCAGGAGCCTTACATTAAGCCTTCAGATATCCAGCTCTGCCATGAAACGCCAACCTGGAAAAGAGCAGGCACCAGCTCAGGCTTCCTGGTGGTACAGGCAGATGTGATGGGGAACCGAAAGGGCAGATGCTCCTGTATACAACTTGGCAGCCTATATTTGGATCCCCAGTTTGAAACGGCCCTTAAGACCCAGCCATATGCTTCTCTTATATGACAGTTACCACTTCTTAGCAGCTGACAGGACTGAAAATGATCTCAGTGATTTCATCTCTCCATAGGGAAAGTAGAGCTCGAAAGGACACTGAAAGCAGGAGAAGTGAATAAAGGCAGATGGTCATCCTTTTTTTAAAGATGCTATTATCATCAAAATATCTTGTACTTTCTATTGTTTTGTATCAAGAAACGGACTCTAAATTGGCTTTTATCACACTAGGAACTGAGATAAAGCAGCCTGATATCAAAGTAGTTCCCTGAAAGAGAGCCTGCAGTGATAGCTAAATATAATAAAATAAAAATCACTGAATGTGAAGACTTCTAAAGCATACTATAAGAGAAAGAAAGCTTTAGGAAAGCCAGAGACTATTTATCTATTTATAGTTTTAACAAGTGCTGCGGAACTAAAAATTAATTCAAACCGTAAAGAGTTTTCCAGCAAGCTAATATTTTCCACATGATGCTTTACTGGCTTCCCTTTTCTATATTTTCCTAGGCGTGAGTTTTCTCTTCAAACGATATTCCCTGCCATTAACATTCATGAAAGCTTTTAGAGAAATGCACTGGATGCCTGTTCCAGCGTTCCACAGATAAACACAAATGAAGTGTTGTGCTGTTGTTGCACACAGATTAGTATCTACATGAATAATGTTTTATTACGAAAAGCCTGGTTTATCCCAGGTGAGTGTATAAAGGCTGCGGTGTAGCTACGATTAAAGGCAATTTTCACATCACACATGTTTAGCATCACGGAAGAACGTGTATTTTAATGGTCTCTGCACATCTTCAGCCATATGTGACTCAAACATACAACTCTCACTGCAGGAATTAGAACCAAGAGCCCAGCTGTTCCGGGCCTTTATCATGGTTCTGATGTTTGGTTATTTATTTGTCTAGCCCACCAGAGACTGGCTCTCACCCAGCTCTGCCCTGTGAGGACATCTGAGAAAACACTTCTTTGTCCATCTTGTCCAACCATGCGTTCAGGTGAGGAGCGTCTGTCACCGCATGACTGAAATAACGTGCGCTGAATTTCCTTGCAAAGTAATAGTCAATTGGAAACCTCTTTACCAAAGGAAAAGACAAGTTAATGGGTCCTGAAATATGTGCGCTTAGATTAAAAAAACATCTACCACATATTAACACCTACACAATACCCAGGCTTCTAATGCATACCTGCTTTTATCTAACTTCTAAAGCCTTTGAAGACTAAGGAACCAAGTAAGAGGAAATCATTTATAGTGAAAAGAAATATGATAAGAGTATTCAATAATATTAATGAATTCCTTATTTAAAAAGGCAAACTTCACATCTTTTGTCAAAGAATTTTGATTGTTAGCCAGCTTCCTCCAAATGCTCAGCATTATTCCTGTGAAAAAGTAATATAGCTCGACCAGTGACCCCTTTTATTGTTCCGAGTAACCGGCCGTACTCAGTGAGGAAGGCCTGAGTTCTAAAACTACAGGTTTCACCATTGGGTGAAATGGGGGCTCTTCTAAAGCACTACAGAACAGGCTCCAAAGAAAACAGACCCCACCGAACATTCGTCTTATTCATACTGAAAAGCTGACGAGTTTTCAGTTGACTGGTGAAACACTCTGACACTGTTAACAACCAAACAAATATTTAAAAAGGTATCCCTCTCCTCAAGGCAAGAATAGAAAAAAGAAAAAAAAATAAGTGCTTTTTTTCTCTTCTGTTAATAATGGGAGGCCATTTCCCAGGTCCAAGGGCACCCTTGCAGAAGGAAACATTGATTAGAGAGCTGGAAGGACCAGAATGTGGTTGTGGTGTGCTTTTTGGGATTAGCAGCTATGCCTTTTTGGAAAGAAATTTCACTCTTTCTGACAACTGAGCTTGACAGAAATGGATTAAAGATGTCACATCTCCAATATTGTATCTAATGAAAAACAAAGTACCTATTCTTAAACCAACAGGGAATATTTGTCACATACACAAACACTGTACTCTTCCACCCTCTGGTTTACATCATCGCTTTGCGTTTGGACTTGTACACCTTTCATTCTACCTCTTAATTATTTACCTATTAGAGATTTGATATATGCACTGATGTCCCAGGCAAACCAGCTGGTGATTTCAAAACGCTAAGGATGAAGAATCGATCTGTACACTGTTAACCGATTTCAGCCCTGTTGCCCCACACGTACGTGATTATTTTTAGATACCCTTCCAACAGCCACGCGGAGCGTGGTTGCAGAGACTTGTCAAACATCCCACCTTCAGCCAGTTGCCGCGCACAGAGCTAAATCTTGAAGCAGTGAATTGCAACGTTCTGCACTGAGTCCTAACTTCAAAACGACTCTCCTTGCTTCCCTTGCTCCTGACCTGTGCAGGGTCGAAGCTATTCGGGGGCTTCTCTCTGCAAAAATTCAGGTGTAATTCTTCCAGATTTGCAGCAGTATTTTACTATCAAACTATAAATCTGTAACAATAGAAGCTGCAACGCTCTCAGGTACGTGTTTGACATGTTTTCTTATTCAGAAGGCCCTAGCAGCTAAAAGGAAGATGGATATTGTGCTTATACAGATACAAGGACAAAGTGAACAGGGCTGTAGCAATATGAGAGCTGGTGTCTTCTCAGAGGCTCGGAGCCTTGGGCACCTATCCCAGGAGAGGGCAGTGCAATAGAGATTTACTGCAATCTACTAAAAGCAATGCTGGAATGGATCTGAAATGAAATAAACAGGCAATTTATTCTGATTACATGCAAATATTTGCTGGAAGATGCAGCTCAAATATTTTTGCACTCGGTTTGGAAACACCAATTTTAGAATAACTCACACACTATAAGCAGAGGATGGACCTACACAGAGTAATGTAAGTTACTCAGGGAATTACTGCCTGCCCTGTTATTACATGAAGTCAAATGTCTTCATTTTTTCTCAGGGAAATCAAGTGCTTTTCCTACCAGAGAAGTGGTGGCAAGTTTTCTTGCCCTTACGAACTGCAATACCAACTCCCTGGGGCAGAGACACAAGACTTTGACTGAGCGCGTCAAAGTGTGTGAGCTTCACAGAGGGAATTCAGGAGTCATTCACAGTCAGGAGATAACAGTCTCCATGGGCTGCCCTGCTCCAGTGCTGATGGGCCTGAGCCCACAATGGACCAAAGCCCATCTCAGCCACCGCTTCTCCCTCTCAGAGTCCCTTTGCCCACAGGCCATGGCCCTGGCCAGCAGCTTCAGGGCACAAGTCCTCTTTGAACTGCTCAAGAGCTCAAGTGCCACAAGCCAGCCACAGCTGTGCCAGGAGATGTGCTGCAGGTGCAAGGCCAGGATGCTGAAGCCAGACACAAGCTGGGCTTAGCCATCTAAACAGAATCACAGAATCCCATGGGGTTGGAAGGGACCTCTGGAGATCATCTAGTCCAACCCCCTGCCAAAGCAGGGCCACCCAGAGCAGGTTGCACAGGAATGTGTCCAGGCGGGTTTGGAATGTCTCCAGAGAAGGAGACCCCACCACCTCCCTGGGCAGGTGGTGGAGCAGCCCGTCAAACCATTTTTCATCCTTGAGCAAGTCACTGATGTTTGCTTCTCACCCCTTAGGCCACTCTTGGGGTCCTTCCCAGCCCGTGCTTCATTAAGAATCGCTCTCAGTGGCAGAGGCCTGTCCAGACCAACAGAAATAACCACAGCAGCCGTTGCCATCAAACACTTTAGGAAAAAATGACTATTTTTATTTACTGGCAAACAGTTTATATTAGAGCACCAAATGTGGACACGCACAACGGGCGATACGGAGCAGTCTTGGCTAGTGCAGCTCTGGGGCCTCAGGACTGCAGGTGCATATATCATCCAAAAACGAATATCTAAGCAAGCAAAAGGAAATACCTCTTGTAATCACATTGTCGTGCTCTAATTATATGCGAATAACGCATTATAAAACATGTTGACAAGATCTCCCCTTCTCAGCAGCCCTTTGAGCGCTCACTTTTCAGATATCATTGAGCAAACAGAAATAAAATCAAATCCTTCAGTGCCCACCAATGTACGGTTGACGTACACAATCAATAGGCACTTACAAAGAGAGAAAAACTGCAGGAGCTGTTTTTTTTTATTGGAGATAAGAAGCGGGGGGAGAAAACTTGTTTTCCCCCTACCATCAGCAGAGAAAATAAAATTGATTCATTGGTTACAGCGCAAGGAGATGAGCATCTCCAGCAGAAATTAAGGGCACAAACAAGGTCACGATACATAAAAATTTCAAGCAGTTGCAGCAGATAGGACTGGTTAAGCTGACTGCCATTTTAACTGCAATTGTCAATAAAATGGTCACACGAAGAGGCAAGCTGAAGGATGGTCAAAAGGTTAAGCCAGGCAGGCTGGTAGAAAAAACCATAAAAAACGTCCCCTGCCACAATAGATGTCTGCAGATGTGGCTTCTCCTGCTGGTGTCCTGATGGGGAGAAGGATGGAAAACTCAGGGCAAACAGGGACCCTGATGCCTTGATCTCAGGCAAGCTGTGTCAGACTCGCCAGTTGAAGCCAAAGTTAGCAGCACCAATAATCATTCTTGCTATTTCTGTTACTTCTAGAGCATCTAATGAATTTCCCTGCAACACTTTTCTCTCCATCTCAATTTCCTTCATCCCCAGAGGATATACTATATGCCTTTATGTTACAGCAAAATATTCTACTGCCGCAAGAAATGAAAGCCATCTGTTCTTTGAAAGTAAATTGTCTCAGCTAGGATTTTTTTTGGTTTAGGGTTTTATTTTCCCCCTTTTCTAATTAATACAACTAACCTATCAGCTTGCTCGCATCTCACACACAGCTAAAATACTAAGCATTTCAGCATAAGCTAGAGAGAAAAAGTTCAATCAATCCAAAATCACTGTTTTTTTCCTTCCAGTTTTTGCTTTGCAGAAAACGTTGGAAATTTATGTTACATGAGGAATTCAAATGTACCGTTTCCCCCTACAGACCCCCCTCTCCAAATCTGCTTTTAGGAGTAAGTTTCTCACAGTGCTTCTTTCCCTCAAACCAAGCATCACTTCATTGCTAATTACTGTAAATTACAAGCACAAGGGGCAGCACTCCCTTGTTTTCAGAGAAAGAACCAGCTGGGCTGAACACTGTAAACTGGAAAACATGGTGTTTGATTTCGCCAGCAGAAACACCCACTGACCGCTCTGTACACGGGAGTCTGACATCGCTTGAACTGCAAGTGAAGCAGACCCGATGCTTCAGACCCCTGAGAAGTCAAAAGCAGCAGCATCTTCTCTTTAACAAATGCAACAGGGGGTAAGAGTATGAGCGGAAAAAGACTATCCCATAACTGAGACTTACTGCACACCCAAATTTTTACTCTGAAAATGGGCTACCCTTATACTTGAAATGGGAGTGTAGACCTGGGACCTGGACAGGCTGGAGAGGTGGGCCCAGGTGAACCTCATGAGGTTCAAGAAGAGCAAGTGCAGGGTTCTGCACCTGGGCCGGAACAATCCTCGCCATCAGCACAGACTGGGGTGNGCTCAGGGGGTTGGAGCACCTCTGCTATGAGGACAGGCTGAGGGAGCTGAAGTTGTTCAGCCTGGAGAAGAGGAGGCTCTGGGGACACCTAATAGCGGCCTTTCAGTACCTGAGGGGGGCTACAGGAAGGCTGGGGAGAGTCTGTTTGTCTGTTTACAAAGGCCTGCAGTGACAGGACGAGGGGCAATGGCTTTAAGCTGGAGGGGAGCAGATTTAGATGGGATATTAGGAACGAGTTCTTTACTATGAGGGTGGTGGAACATTGGAACAGGTTGCCCAGGGAGGTGGTTGAGGCCCCTTCCCTGGAGATATTCAAGGTGAGGCTCAACAAGGCTCTGGGCAACCTGGTCAGGTTGGGGGTGTCCCTGCTGACTGCGGGGAGGTCGGACCAGATGGCCTTTGGAGGTCCCTTCCGGCCTGGACCATTCTATGATTCTATGATTTTGTGACATGGGGCCAGTGTCCAGGTTGTTCCATCCGTAGGATGGATGTGGGAGAGAAATGGGTGAGAAACAGGCTGCCTCTCTCCTTACACCCAGCTGATGGGATGGAGTTTGCCATTAGCCTGGGCTCAGTGTCCAGGGATCAGGAGGAAGCAGAGGGTCTGACGGAGCAGGGGGTCTCTGAGACCTGGGATAACCAGGTGGTGCGATGGATCGTGCGTTGCCCCATGCCTTGCTTGGGCCTCTAGCACCAAGAGCCTTCTCGTAGTGTCACCAGTCTGCATGGCTCCAAAGTAACCTCAGCTAAAAAAGGGGCTGAATTCACCAGAGACACCAACGTCTCCCTGGGCTCCTAGAAGGCCTTATTGCTCTGAGCAAGCTCATATCCTTGATGCTCTGCCCTGTGTCCCTCGTGTTCCCCTGCCCTCAATGGTGCCATAGTGCAGTCCTCCAAAACAAAAGCTGCCCACAGTTGCAGATGGCCACTGTAATCTCCCTGAGTGACATAAACAAAATAGATGGATGCAAGCAGACTAATGATCTACTCTAGGACGCTTGGTTATGATGCATTGAAAAGAACAGCTGGTTGTCAGCAACATATTTACCAGGAATTTAAAAGACAACAACAGCCATATAATCCAGAGGATTTAATGACAGAGTGGAATGAATGCTGAATAAATGCTCCTTTTGATAAACTCACAAACATTTGGGGGATGCAACAGTGATTTATATTCTTCTGGGAGAAATAAACAAATTAAGGATTTCACAGCCTTGTGGAGACCAGATTTCGTAAATGTGAATTTCTGTGTACGTTCAGATTAACCTTTTCTCTCTTGGTATTAGAGGGAAACAAAACATGGAATTTTCAGCTTGCAAGAAGCTCCAGATTTTTGGTATTCATTTTGCTTGTTATTCTGCCCTCCTTAAATCAAGCGAGAAAAATCTGTTGCACACTCAAAACATAACATGGAACAGAATTTTGAACCTGCTCTGTAAGTGAAGCCGAGAAATGACCACACCAAAATTTTACCTTTGTGGATATCAAAAATATTTGAGTAAAACGTTTAGTTTTCATAGCGTCAAAATGTTTCCTTGCAACATGGTAGAATCACTGCAATTCACAGTGAAAAATGTGACAATAAGTAATGAAAATTACTTGTCATTCAAACTAATACAAATAGGCTGTTGAATATCTTTCTACAGATGCAGGATGATCCTTGCTTCCTTTCAGATGTCAACAAAAGAGCATTTTCCAACAAAAAACATTCCAGAAAATGTCTTTGGCCAGCTGCAAGGAATGTGCTGTGGAGGAATCTGATCAATGCATAGAAATACTTCAAGGGAGGGTGTCAAGAGGATGGGGCCGGTCTTTTTCAGTGGTGCCCAGGGACAGGACAAGAGGAAATGGGCACAAACTTGAACATAAGAAGTTCCACCTGAACATGAGGAGGAACTTCCTTACTTTGAGGCTGGCAGAGCCCTGGAAGAGGCTGCCCAGGGAGGTGGTGGAGTCTCCTTCTCTGGAGACCTTCCAAACCTGCCTGGACACGTTCCTGTGCAACCTGCTCTGGGTGGACCTGCTTTGTCAGGGGGTTGGACTAGATGATCTCCAGAGGTCCCTTCCAACCCCATGGGATTCTCTGATTCTGTGAAGGTACAAAGTACATGAGTCTCTGGCCCTACCTGCTCTTAAGTGTCAGCCTTCCTGCATCTCTTTTTCCCATTCTTCGTGTTTCCCTTCTTCGTATTTCTACACTCTCCAAAGACACAGCAACAGGCAGCATGACGCAGTCTCTCCGGGCTGCACCAGCAGCAGCGTGGTCAGTTCTGAGCTCGTTAAACCCAAGCTCGCCGAAGCTGATCCCTGTGTGTGCACCCTCCAGTAACGCAAATCATGAAGTTTGAGACTGGAAAGAAGCACCTTGGTAAGGCAGCAGTTCAGGAGTGGGTATTGCACTGTCAATCAGGGCCATCGCGTTCAGCATATTAGATGGCTCCAACCCAGAAGCGAAAGGTCTCTCTCCTGTCTCACCCTGTGGGTGCTGGCAGGATGTCAGACACATCCCATAGAGATCCCCTGGCTCTCGGGGAGAATTTCCCCTCCTGCAAGTAGGACTTGGTGTGGGGGATGGCACTGCCCAGGTGGCTCTCAGGGGCCTATTCTGGTGCAGATACATAACACCACAAATTAGACACTACCAAAATGCTGGCAGGACTCAGACATAACCGGTATCACAGAATCTTCTTGGTTGGAAGGGACCTTTGAGATCATCGAGTCCAACCATTCACACACACACAAATAAAAAACCCAGCTGAACAATCCTGGGCACTAGAGCATGCCCTCAAGTGCCACCTCTACACGTTTCTTAAATCCCTCCAGGGATGGGGACTCCACCACCTCCCTGGGCAGGCCNGAGGCACCATCACTGCCCTGCTCCTGCTGGCCACGCTGTTCCTGACACAGGCCAGGATGCTGGTGGCCTTCTTGGCCACCTGGGCACACTGCTGGCTCCTGTTCAGCCGACAGGCCACCAACACCCCCAGGTCCTTGAGGACCAACAGGTAGAGGATCCTGCTATTTACTGACAAAACCTTTTTCTAACTTCTTAGCATAAGAAGGTGCTGCTGTCTTTTGCTGAAGTCCTTCCTGAAATGCAATTCCTTTCCTCCTGTCTCATGATCAGACACAAACCTTCAGCTGTAAACATGCAGCATTTTTACTGTGCTGCCATTGCTAGCGCTGTGCTGGAGATAGCTCGTCTGTACCCTGACTAACTGCTACCAGCACTGTTTTTAATCTGCCTTAGGTGAGCGTTCAGAGCAAAGACATAAACAAATACTTAACCCCAAGCGGACCGCAAGCTCCACACAAATCAATGTGCCAAGGCCTCTGCAGCCCTCAGTACCTGACGTTTAACGCTGGAAGCAGTATTTAAACTCTTCCCCCGCCCACGGTAGTCAGCTACGTGAAAAGGCCATTCTTTTAGCATCGGCAAAAAGTTCACGAACTCGGGAGAATAATGGTGTTGCAAGTTCACCAGGGTGACTATGTCTCTTTCAGTTGGATGCTGGAAGAAGCAATGATCCATATTTCCTTCCACATGCTCCGTTCCCCCCAGACCCCTCCTCTTTCTCACCCTCGGACCCGTTGCTGCTTATTAGTTGCTACATTGGCACCTGCAGCAAAGATCAAGACATCGTTGTGCCAGACGCTATAAGCAAAAATAAAAAGGAAAATAATCCCTACTCCCATCTGAGCATGAGGGGAGGCAACAAATACAGCAAGGTATGAGGGCGATGAGTCTTGAGTTACGGAGGATGGTGTGGAGAGAAAAAATCCTTCTAGATTTTCATTGCAGAATCACAGAATCACATGGGGTTGGAAGGGACCTCTGGAGATCATCTAGTCCAACCCCTGCCAAAGCAGGGCCACCCAGAGCAGGTTGCACAGGAACGTGTCCAGGCGGGTTTGGAATGTCTCCAGAGAAGGAGACTCCACCACCTCCCTGGGCAGCCTCTTCCAGGGCTCTGCCACCCTCAAAGTGAAGCAGTTCCTCCTCATCTTTAGGTGGAGCTTCTTATATTCAAGTTTGTGCCCATTTCCTCTTGTCCTGTCCCTGGGCACCACTGAAAAAAGAC
>VXAK01008453.1:111458-129121 GCA_013399435.1 Arenaria interpres
TGCTGTCCCCTCTCCAGCAGTTCCCTGTCCTTCTGGAACTGGGGAGCCCAGAACTGGTCCCAGTGCTCCAGATGGGTCCTCCCCAGGGCAGAGCAGAGGGGCAGGATGCCCTCTCTCAACTGACCAAACTCATTTCAACTGGAAGACCCATGATTTTTTGGAGAGGAAACAAACTTTGCACAGTTAAATCCGTGCTGCCAAAAGCAAAAGATAAGAATGACCTTTGCTTTTAATGTATTTGTCTTTCCATATCCGTTCATAGACAGTGAACCCAGCCTATTAGCACCGCTGGTCTAACACTAAAAGTCAATTTGATTTAACCACACTTGCTGGCACTGCAAACTGCCTGACTATCGCTCAATTAGAAAAGAGACATTAGCTCAGGTGTTGCCTAGAATCTAGCTGCTCCCTCACCTTTGTAATGTACCCAAGATTCTAATTTAATTCAGTGTTCTGTAACCACCTGGGTTTATATCAATCCGGGGTTGTCAAAAGCATACGGGATCAAATGGAAATGCGAAATATAAAATATAAATAACCATTGAAGGTAGATTTTAACTGCTAACACTGTATCATTATGGCAAACTTAATGTCATTTACAGCAACGTTAAAGCGAGTGTTATTAAGAGAAAATGACGCATTTGTCAATGAGTGTTTCTAGTGTCACTGAAGGTCTCAGAATTAATACACTTGCAATATTTTGACTAAAATAAGCTCATTCTAAGGCTCTTTCTAGCACATCAGCATCTCGTTAGACTTTTGAGAATATTTCAGATCTTTCTTCCTTAACTAGTAAAGGAAGAAATGAAATTCCAGTAAGAATGGGAAAAAAATGTGCAAGTGTATTATTTGCTGTTGCATGTACACTTTGAGATAAAAGTACTCAGAATGGAAAGATCAGCCTTTTTGGCCAGAAAATATAAAATTTAATTTCCACAGTCCCAAAAGGAAATATGAGCCAAGTTCTGATATCCCCAGCCATTACTGAAGAATTTTTGATTATATTAATTACCCATTACCTTTTATAGGGCTATTTCTTCAGCGAGAATGCACCCGCTGAGATTAAAGGTCTGTCTCCAGCATCATAAAGTTAAAACAGGCTGCTGGAGAATATCAGAGCTGAGTATACGTTTATTGGGAGAGCATCTTTTCGCATATTTAACTGCAGGAGGAAACTTGTTAAAACCAATCTGATTTGTGTGCAGAGCCCTTAAAAATAGATTCCTCTGTCTCTTCTCTTCCAAACACCCATAGTGTCTTGTACATACAGGTATCTCAGTATGGAAACACACATGGGAAACCCCACCTGCTGCTCACTATACCAAGAAGGACAGACAAATCTCCCCCTGCACAGACATCTGGATTTTGCTCCCAAATACTGGTGCATCACAGGCAAACTTCCTAGAGCCTCCTGTTTTCTCCTCTACAGCCTCCCCTCTGCCTACCAGCCCAAATCCTCGCATTTCCCATCCTCTTTAACACAATGCTTCTAGACAGAACTGCCTCAAAAAGATGACACTTCTGCAGTACACTGCAGGGAGACTTCCTTACCATAGAAAAGCTGGTTTGGAAATTAATGTTTAGTTCTGGCTGCTCACCTTTTACGTGTTCCTAATAAAAGCCCATGTTACACACAGACTACCTCCCTGCTTAACATTACAAATGGAAATGTGATAAAGGCAGGGAAAGGTTAGGGCTGGTCTTTTTTTCAGTGGTGCCCTGGGACAGGACAAGAGGAAATGGACAGAACTTGACTATAAGAAGTTCCACCTCAACATGAGGAGGAACTTCTTCACTTGGAGGGTGGCAGAGCCCTGGAAGAGCCTGCCCAGGGAGGTGGTGGAGTCTCCTTCTCTGGAGACATTCAAACCCGCCTGGACACGTTCCTGTGCAACCTGCTCTGGGTGGATGGACCTGCTTTGTCAGGGGGTTGGACTGGATGATCTCCAGAGGTCCCTTCCCACCCCATATCATTCTGTGATTTTGTGATTGATGGGCACATGAAAGGTTTGGAGTTCAGTTGTGAGCAGCCTGGTCTGGAGCAGAGCACAAGGCTACGGCCACGCTGCATCACACGAAAGGCCCATCTGACCTGGCACCTTGTCTTCAAAAGCATCTAGAAAGGATGACAGAGGAGGAACACAATGACAAAGTGATTGCATATGCCTCAGGACTGTGATTTAGCAGGTGTAGCTACGTGGCAGAAGCAGACAGGCTCAGTGTACAATCCAAAGACCTAAAGCCAAAATATTTCTGGGGCAGAAAACACAAAACAGGAATTGCACATCTGCCCAGGCAAATACACCCTGCTTAAAAATCTGCATCTTTTAAGCTTACATCTGTCCAATTCAGAGCAGAGTGAGGGAAACAAACTGTCGTCTCATGTGGGGGTCTTACACCCATTTACCTGGCGTTAACCAAGATATACAACTCCTAACCATTGCATACATTCATCAGAATACAAAGCTCTCCTTCTACTATGCTGCAATGTGTGGAGGAGGAACTACAGGTTTCTTTTCCAAATGGTTTGCACTCATGCTAAGTTGTATTTAAAAGACTCGTGCCGAGTAGAGAGGGCCGGCCTCCTTACGTACTGAGTCATAGAATGGTTTGGGTTGGAAGGGACCTTAAAGATCATCAAGTTCCAACCCTCTGCCATGGGCAGAGAGACCTCCCACCAGCCCAGGTTGCTCAAAAGGTTACTGAAATCCACACGTGATGACATAACAGAGAAACTAGGAGAGGCTTACAGATGGGGTGAGCAAAAGAGAAAAGCGCGAAGACTCGGTAATAAGCACAAATGCTTGAAGTTATAAAAGACCACGATATAAATACAATTGCGCTGAACCGCTCGTTGAGGCAGCCCTACCCCACCACTGCGAGCGCCCTCCCTTTTGGCCGAGGGAAGTCTGGCTCCGTGGCTTATTGCTCAATTATAAAGTTAATCAAAGAACTAATTGAGCTTGGTCCGCTTGGTCTTTTGAGCCTTTTCTTATGGATTAACTTTTATGAGAGCTAACAGAGGACGTGAAAAAGGCTGTAAAGGGCAAGGAGATGATAAGACTAGTATGTGAGAGGAATGATAGCTGTATGGTGCACGTGGCGCACAAAATTGGGTTTTAGGAAGGAATATGACAGAGCCATGTACCTTTTAAAGCCCTATAACTCGCACGGCACCAGAAATCTTTCTTGCAGTGTTTTGCCTTCTCTACTGTTCATTTCTCTAACTCTGCTTCTAGCTCATCTAGCCCGTTTGCAACAAACCAGTGCCCCATGGGAATGAGACATCATAAATGTCTGTAACTGAAACTAAAGACTATACATCTTTTCTTAGAACAAAATGATCTCAAGGGAAAAACACAGGTGTCCATGCAATATTAAAAATCTACATATATAGTAGCAGTTTCATGAAGAAAAAGTATGACAGAAAGAGCCCAGCAATAATAAAGGCTGTGCAGAAGAAAGATGATTTATTAAACATGCTGTTAAAAGTGAACTTGCATTATTGGATGTGGCCTTTGAAATTAAGGCACCTGATTAAGTTATGTGGAAAACCAGCAATGAATGTGGCAAAAAAGCAATGAGTCACAGTGCCTGACAGTTTTGTGCTATTTTTTTCTCTGAGACTAATATGGAGGAAAGAATTGTTCTATACGTCGGAGCAATTAGAACATTTTATCTTTCAAAATTCTTTTGGAGAGCACGCGCCCTGCAAACGTCTTAGCTCATACCAGATAATGTTGAGCAAGCTAAACAGAATTTCACACTTTGTAAAATGTAAGTATAAGAAGGTGTTCTTTTCTCTTTCTGTCCTATGTTACAACTGCCTTTCTTTTGGCTGTCTGAATAATATTCTCTTGATGAAAAGGAAAGTGCTCATGGGAGCTCCCACCACATAGTTACAGAGGAAGAAACTTATTTAACGCAGAGCAGCAAGGATTCAAAGGGAAAAATATTGAAATTGAAGGTGCTCCCTGGCTATACGATTTTTGTTCATCTCTAGTATGAGATGAGAGGTACTGACAGTGAAATACATGGCTAGCCTAAAGTTCAGAGCCAGGTGTTTGAGTACACACACTCACTTCTGAAGGCTGATGCAAAATAAGCCTCTTCAGTGACCCCAATTCCCTCCTCCCAGGAGAGAAGAGCATCATAAGACAACTTGGGGAGACCCTGACTGAAGTTCAGAGGACAGTTCTTGCCAGCTCTGTGCAAAAACATAAACCTAATATAAACATAAACCCCTCTACTCTGCGCTCGTGAGACCCCACCTGGAGCACTGTGTCCAGCTCTGGAGTCCTCAGCACAGGAAGGACATGGACCTGTTGGAACGGGTCCAGAGAAGGGCCATGAAGATGATCAGAGGGATGGAGCACCTCTGCTGTGAAAACAAGCCGAGAGAGCTGGGGTTGTTCAGCCTGGAGAAGAGAAGGCTCCGGGGAGACCTTAGAGCAGCCTTCCAATATCTGAAGGGAGCTCCAGGAGAGCTGGGGAGGGACTCTTGGTCAGGGAGTGCAGGGACAGGACAAGGGGAAACTGTTTTAAATTGGAAGAGGGGAGATTTAGATAGAATTTCTTTCAGGTATCCATTCTTGTGAGGGTGGTGAGACCCTGGAACAGGTTGCCCAGAGAAGCTGTGGCTGCCCCATCCCTGGAGGGGTTCAAGGCCAGGCTGGATGGGGCTTTGAGCAACCTGGTCTGGTGGGAGGTGTTCCTGCGCAGGGCAGGGGGGTTGGAACTTGTTGATCTTTAATGTCCCTTCCAACTCTAACCATTCTATGATTTTATAATAGGGCATAGCTGCAAGATGATCAAAGAAACAATGGGTTTGTCTCTCAAGAGTGAACTAAGAGTGTTTGTCTTTCTTACTGAGCTCAGCAAAGCGGAGGCTGAGAGAGATCTGATTGAGCTCTATAAGTACATCGGGGTAAGCATCAGGGAGCCAGAAGAGCAATTTAAGCTAAAGAACAATGCTGGCACGAGAACAGATAAGCATTAATTGGCATGAATAAATTTTGGCTGGAAAACTGAGGGCGATATCTAGCTATTCGAGGATTTCCTGGAACAGCCTTCTAGTGGGTGCAGAAAAAGCAAAAATAAACAAAAAAAGCAACAAAAAGCAAACATCAAGGAGATTCAAGGTAGAGGCTGGCGCATGCCTGACTGAGATGAGACAACAAGGCCATCTGTGATAGCAGCAGACAGAATTTAAGTGATCCTTTCCTGCCCTACTTTTCCATGTTCATTTTCTTGGTGGGATTACCATTTACAGAAACGACACCGCTTTGCTGTCTGGGATGTTATTGACGCTTTTAAAGAAATGTAAAGATGTCCTAGGAGTGCAGATGTTTGTCTTGGTGACACAAAAACTCTGGATTTTGGACCAAATCACACGCTTCGGCGCAGTATGAGTGTGCACCTGTCACAACCTACATGATTCACTTATAGCGAAATCTCACCATAGTACAAACCAATGGTCCAAAGATGCTAATGTCACGAACAGAAATATACAGCAGAAGGGACGGTCCTTTAATTAACTCATACAGTTCTTCTGCCATATCATACATCAAGCCTGGCCATAAAAATGGCAATTTTATAGTGTGTTAAAAAAAAAAGAGAATAAAATTATTCAGGGAGATTAAAGATCCATTCACAGCAAATGTATATGCCTTTCTGAGCACAACAGATTCCAAACAGATGCGTTACTGTGACCCATAAAACCACTTTGATAACTTATTTACTGTAACTTTGGGTGACATTGTCAGACATTAATGGTTTTGTAAAATGCAGAGGTGCACCAGGTCATCATATCATTCTTGAAGAGATTTTTTTGGTAAGATGGTGTGTAGCTGGTGTGTAGCAAACGGCCACTGCAACTCCTTGATCTCCATTATTTATCTACATATGGTTAGGATATAAAACGAGTGGATGAACATGAGGATAACCTGGGGAACTTAAGGCAAACCTAATTAGAATACTTCTCACCTACACTTTTTTACCCTGAAAACTTGGCATGATTTAAATGTAACGTAAATAGGACCAATTTAAAAAAAAAAAAAAAAAGAGAGATAAAATTTAAAATGAAGACGGGAATAAGAACTTAAATGCTGTAATCTCTGTAGAGAACCAGCAATCAAAGTCTAATATCCTCATATTGTGCCAGATAATGAAACATTAAGCTGGAGATAATAAGATTTCTTTCCACTGGATAGTCTTCAGCATAGTTAAACCTATGAAAGAACAGCTGAAGTGTTTTATATAAGCAAAAGGTTATATGTCAAGGACTCGGAGAGGTGAAGAAAAACCAACACTGGCCCATTTGCTACAAACTAGATAGAATTCACATCACTCATTCTCTTTTAAAATTGTGCCATAATTAAATGCCTTTTAAGAAAGACAGCTTCACCACGGTGCACTGATGGGCACTGGGGATGCAGTGGACACTTATTACCTAGCTTCCCTAAGGAAACAAAGGCGAGGTAATCACTCTCTGTGTGTGTGTGCACATACCCCTTCATTCTCCCCAGCAAGCGTGCCAGATTTCCATCACATTTGACAAAAAGGCAGAGATCTTAAAGACAGTAAGTTTCCAAAAACTTTTACAGAGCTGGAAAAGCTGTCCAGCGGAGGGCCATGAAGATGATCAGAGGGATGGAGCACCTCCCCTGTGAGGACAGGCTGAGAGAGCTGGGGTTGTTCAGCCTGGAGAAGAGAAGGCTCCGGGGAGACCTTAGAGCAGCCTTCCAATATCTGAAGGGAGCTCCAGGAGAGCTGGGGAGGGACTCTTTGTCAGGGAGTGCAGGGACAGGACAAGGGGGAACGGTTTTAAGTTGGAAGAGGGGAGATTTAGATTAGGTACCAGAAAGAAATTCTTTGCTGTGAGGGTGGTGAGACCCTGGAACAGGTTGCCCAGAGAAGCCGTGGCTGCCCCATCCCTGGAGGGGTTCAAGGCCAGGCTGGATGGGGCACCTGGTGGGAGGTGTCCCTGCCCAGGGCAGGGGGTTGGAACTCGATGATCTTTAAGGTCCCTTCCAACTCTAACATTCTGTGATTTTATAATCTGTGAAAAAGAAGGACTGGGGAAAATAAAGTGATTAAAAACATTAACAGGGAGAAGGCCCATGGGTAGCCATTACATGCGGTGGCCCATTGTAAGCTGTTGTCCCTGCAAGAGGGTGGGAGGGAGTCCCAGAAGATGGGTGCTCTGCCTATGTCCTCCTTTATGTTCTTCTGCAAGGGCTTCTTCCTGTTGAGCTCAGAGGTAGAAAC
The DNA here is from genome assembly GCA_013399435.1 of Arenaria interpres. Taxonomy (NCBI): domain Eukaryota; kingdom Metazoa; phylum Chordata; class Aves; order Charadriiformes; family Scolopacidae; genus Arenaria; species Arenaria interpres. Next base: position 118,728 of record VXAK01008453.1, read on the forward strand.
TCACTCCGTGGGCATTTGAATTGATTTGCAAGGGCTGTGTACGTAATTGCCTTTCACATTTTATAGTTTTTACTGAGATGATTATCTTGGGTGACCCAAACCTGACCAACAGGGTATTCCATCCCGTCTGCCCCACGCTCAGTGTAAAAGCTGAGGGATCAAAGGGTCAACTCTCTTCCTTCAGTGGCCGACGTCCAAAGAGGACTCTGTTCATCTGCCTTTGATCCCCATCCGTGTGTTCCTGACTCCAGAGATGGAACCCAGTTCCATCCGTCACTGAGTCCAGTCTGGGACTTCCCCAGTGCCTGCTGATGATGTGACTGCCATCCTGGGAGCTTGATAGGGTTTTGTATATATTGTAGCTATTTTCATTATTTTCTTCTTTTTTTATTTTCATATTAATTCTTCATTAAAGTAGTTTAGTTCATTCTAAACTTCTAAATCTCCTTATCTCTTCCTCTCCTCTCTTTTGGGGGGGGGGTGAGTGGAGGGGGTGAGAAGGACCATATCTCAACCTGGTTTTGGTAAATTTGGTCGAAACCACGACAGTAACCAACATCAAAGTCAGGGACAACAGGAGCTAGGAGGATTTTTCTTTTCTAAGAAAAGGTGAAGATGGTACAAACTGAATGGGGAGACACCTCTGAAGCGCAGTTTGGGAGTTAACCCACCGACCCACTGTAACACACAAGATTATGGAATGTGGCAGCACTGAACTCAAGACTGCAGTTAGAGCATGGGATGCCGACATAAGTAACATCATATCACAGACAAATAATACGCTATTCATGGATTTTGCTGTGTGGATGAACATAAAAAGTACTTTTTTTCTTTTCTTTTTTTTTTTTAAAAACTTTTTGTTAAGCAGAATCTCACGTGAGCACTATTCCTTAACACACGAGCAAAACTGCTGTAGAAAATGCACACAGAGAATGTGAATTTACACTTCTAGCTGATCTACCTTTCCAGCAAAGGCGAAGCCAGGTTCTCTTGGGAGCGAGTTTGGTCTTTGCGAAACAGCAAATATGTTAGGGTTTTTCTTCTCTTTCTAAAATAAACCACAGCAATGCACAAAGAAGGTGGCAGATGGTTTCTTCCTAATCTGCACATGAAATATCTTCCAATTACAGAATTTGTTGCTTAATGTCTCAAAGTCTGTATTAATTATACACACTAACAGAGGGACAGTACTGAAAACGACTGGATCTGGTTGTGAAGCTGAACAGTCTTCCTTGTGGAATTTAATTGTTCTTCCTCATAAAGTAGGTGAGAAGCTATGACAAAGAAATTTTGCCAGATGGATGTTGATAACACAACATGTTGGGCTGCTTTTTCTACCGCAAACCGCCAGGGGAAAAGCAATCCACAAAATCTCCCATGAGTTTGAGGATTTGGGATTTTTTTTAAGCACGGGATAGAATTCATACTTGCTTTTGAGGTGACAACAAGGTCTACCAAGTACTTTGTGAGACTTCACAATAAGCTACAGGCAGTATTTGAATGCCATATAGGCCCTGTCCTGATCTTCTGGGTTAAATACTCAACATCTTACTATCAGTCACTCAACTGCAAGAAAATATATTTTCGACACTCACATTAAGGAATCAGATTAATTACACACTCACACCTTTGTGAAGCTGCAAACCTGCAATACAGAAACCAGCTATTTTGTGATGCTGAAAGGAAGAAAAATGCCATGGCAACTTTTCTGTGCTACTTAATCACATTTACTGAAATTTTATTAGGTACTTTTGAAGTAAAATGGCAGGAAATAATCTATAAAAAATAATGTACTTTTAAATACAAAGGCCTTGAATTTGAGTATAAAAAGGAATCCAAATCTCTAATTTAGTGGAACCAGTATGATTAAAAATAATTACATTTGTAAAGTGAACATTTGGAGAAAAAAAATGATTAATGTGCTTAGTAATAACATCCATCTAATTTGTATAATGAGCATTTTCATTTAAAGCCATGTTTCCATTCAAAACATGAGGAGATTAAAAAGAAATAACTCAGAGTTGTGAGCATCATCTACCCATATTTACATCAGAATCCTGATTCCGAGTATGACATGGTTTTATGGCTCTGTTTGCTATTCAGTCTTTACAAAAAACTAAGAACGACAACTCCTAATTAAATTTTTTAATTTATAAACTCACATACATGCCATGAAACATTAATTGTGGCAAATCAAAAGAAATACTAGACATTTAAATACTGATTGCTCGCCGTGTCAGCAAAACCACAGAAGTTAGCAATCTACATGGATATAAATTAATATTCATTAGAGCTCTATTAACTTTCCTTGATAACAACCTTGGAAAATGTTATTTTGCCTTTCCCTGTGCGGTTATAACTTCAGACTGTCAGTGTATTTTTTGCTCCGTCCCAGACTGCCCCCTCTCCTTTTCTACAAAGGGCTTGGTCATTATATTTATTGTAATTAGTGGACGGTAGTGGATCATGAACCAAACACTACAGCTCTTTGACAAAAGGAGAAGTCATTTAATCTAGAGAAGCAGAGATGTTATTGCTTAGACCATGCCTCAAAAAACCTGAGCGTGTGTGAGACCTGCTGTCTCAAAGTCCACCCCGCTCCCACGGCGCGGCAAGAGCATCTCTCCCCCGCCAGGCCTCTGCCCCTTGGGTACTACAAGGAGATGAGTGTGGCCAGTGGCTGGGCTAGCAAACTGAGCCCTGCTGCTGGAGAGAAGACACTGGCCAGTGCCACCCCAAAAAATGTGTTGCTACAATGTGGGGAATGCCTGTGTGGCCCTGCCAGGTGACTGATGCCACCTCCACCTCACGTGCCTGCACCCATAATCTCAGCGCTCCGTGTCTCACACCAAAGACGAGTCCTGACTCTGCCTCGAAGACGGATAGCAAACCTGCTCCTAGAGAAGGCACTTCACTGTCTTTGGTCCTCTTTTAAATTAGCAGGTTTCCACTAGCTTTATAAGTGACCTGAGAACATCGTATACTGCAAGGGAGCTGGGGGTGTTCAGCCTGGAGAAACAAGGAGGCTGAGGAGAGACCTTCTCGGGAGAAAAGGAGGCTGAGGAGAGACCTCCTTGCTCTCTCCAACTCCCTGAAAGGAGGGTGTAGCCAGGGGGGGTTGGTCTCTTCTTCCAAGGAACAGGCGACAGGACTAGAGGAAACGGCCTCAAGTTGCGCCAGGGGAGGGTCAGATTGGATATCAGGAAAAATTTTCACATGGAAAGGGTTATCCAGCATTGGAATGGGCTGCCCAGGGAAGGGGTTGAGGCACCATCCCTGGAGGTGTTCAAAAGACGGGGTGACATGGTGCTGGGGGACACGCTTTAGTGATAGTTTGTTGTTGGTTTTGGTTTTTTGGTTTTTTTTTTATCAGAGTTAGGTTGATGGTTGGACTAGATGATCTTGAAGGTCCCTTGCAACCTAGATGATTCTATGATTCTAAGCCACCTGCACCCAGATGGCTTTTGAAGGCTCACAGCACCTAGAAAGCCCTAAGGACCCCAGAGGTGGCGAGGACAGACATCACCCAGTACAGACCTCGCAGAGGGTCTCAGAGCCTCCTTGCTTTCCTGCTGAACCCCGAGATGTGCTGCATGTGGCACATCATTAGCCTCAGAAATACAGGGCCATGCCTTACCTGAGAGCTTCTCCATGCCTTACAGCCGTCCTGTACCCACACCTCACCCTTCCTGCTGCAAACAGAGTAAGAAGTGTCTGAAGGGGTTTTCCAGTAGAGCAGACACTTAACTCGCTGAAGTTCGCCCTCGTGAAGTCTTAGTGCTTTATTAGTCCCCGTGAGCTGCTTAAGTGAATAATTAACAACCTCCACTACAAACTCTGCATTTATCCAAGTCTGGTGTGCAGGGAGGGAGGACGATCCAGGGAACGGGCACAGGTCAGCTCTAGCCCTAACGTTCACATTCCTTCCCATTCCCTACGCTATGTGTCTCTAATCTAGTTCATTGCATTTCAGGTCAAATTCAAGAGAAGTTCCACAGAAAAACCGAACCCCATTTATATCACTTTTCTGATGCAGCAGTTAATTAGAATAACTTCATTCCCGTGCACCCCCGATAGGTTTTTCAAGCAAAATATGTTTTCCATTTCCTGGCGATAGGAATGGGGAGGAAAAGACACCAGTTCACATTCAATCCAAATTACTCTAAGTCACCAAAAATGAGAATTCTGTTCTCAATTCTCACTTCTCAAGGAGACTTCAACAGGAATCTTAAAAAAAAAAAAAAAAAGATAATTCCCACAAACTCTCTCTAAGTATGTCACGTTCTGTTTTCTGAATGTTTAATAACACCCTCAAGCTTGCAGACTTATTAAACAAGACAAGGACACTGAACTGCTCCTGCATCTCTAGCCTTGTCTATGCCAGAAAAGTTTAAGTGTTTTTTATGTTGGCTGACTGAGCTGGTTATAACCGTCTGAAAGACTGAATGCATACAAGAGAGTCGCAAAAACATAATCTGATAGTTTATGTGTTAGATGCCCAAGGTCAAGGGTGCAAATCCCTTAGTCTGAGTAGCGCATCGATGGAAAATTAATGGGGCTGTTAAATGTTAAGAGGAGCTTTAGTGGCGTTATTGTGCTCAGTGCCGGGGCACAGGGCTGAGGCGCTCTGGAGGGCAAAGCCGATGATCTAATGTGTCCTCCTGTCCTTAAAATTTATGAAAATGAATAAAGCTTGAACTTAAACTTTCATTTCGGTATATAAGTGCCCTCTCCGGCTTGAATCAATTTGTGAGAAAATATCACTAAACTTATCTGAAATAAGAAGAGCTCAATTTCAGCCCTGCAGTATTTTAACCGTATCTTCCTGAGACAAACTTAAGAAATTTCTTGCACAAGCAAACCAGTTAAATCTTGCCCTTTAAAGAGTAGCACTTTGCTGCTCAGGATCCCTTCACCAGGGACCTGCCCCAGCTGTATGAGACCCACGTTAACTCACTGAGCATTTTGGCAGATGAGTTGGGATGCTCCTCACCACAGTCCTGCGAGTTGTCACAGCCTGCTGTCCCCCTGGAGCTGTGCCGCAGCCTCCTGCTTCCTGAGGGACAATAATGAGTGGCCATCCTTGCTATGAGGACACCATCTCTGGCAGAGGTGGGGTGAGCAGCATCTCCAGCCACCACCAGCCTGACCATTTCTATCGTCCCCTTCATAGAATAACCCTTCAAGGAGCTCTCCTGCCCCATGTAGGGGACAACAATCAAATGGGCCCAAACCAAACAAACGGGCACAAACTTGAATACAAGAAGTTCCACCTCAACATGAGGAGGACCTTCTTTCCTGTGAGGGTGGCAGAGCCCTGGAAGAGGCTGCCCAGAGAGGTGGTGGAGTCTCCTTCTCTGGAGACATTCCAAACCCACCTGGACACGTTCCTGTGCAACCTGCTCTGGGTGGACCTGCTTTGGCAGGGGGTTGGACTAGATGATCTCCAGAGGTCCCTTCCAACCCCATATCATTCTGTGATTCTGTAATCCGCCACAGTTGAGGTGGAAGAATTTCTTCCACCAGCTCTGCTGTTGCAGAGACCATATCCTTCATGTACACCACAAGATAAACAGGGCTGTTTATTGCTGCAGTATCCACTGAAGTTTCTTCTCCTTTTCTTCCCACTATCCTTTCACAAGAAGAGAGTAAAAAAACCCAACCCCCACAGATCTTAGCTTCTGCTGCTGTTTTGCAAGCATAGTTCCCTTTAAGAAAAAAAAGGTCAGCCAGGATAGGAAAGTAGACTGTCACTTCTAAGGTAAGAGGAGGAAGAATCTGTCATGGCCATTATTCAGCTAATCAGGGATAACGTCAGTGACCCCATTCTGTCAGAAAACGTGTACAACGATGACCTCTGCCTTTATCAGGAGCAATGGGATACGACAGAACAGCCATTACTTCTGTGTAGATAAGAAAGCATCCTCTCCCCAATCCCCTGCAGAGTGATGCACGCCCCCAGCTTCTCCTAATGTCCCCCATTTCTCATGTCGGGCATATTTTGATTCCGATATTATCATTTTATTTGAATATCCTTGCAATAATTTACAGGCATACCTCATTAAGGAGTTGCTGGTGGTGGGATATGGTATTCATTTGGAGAGTGCCGGCAACCCCATTTACTTAGGAGAGGACAGATGGCCAGCGTGGCCTCGCCGCCGTTTGGCTGGGGAACCTGCCCACATGGTCATCGAACCACCCGGGTGTACAAACTCCTCGGATAATTGGTAGTGGCTTCAAGCTTTATTATTCCAGTTCAGAGTCCATGACCTGCATTTCCCAAGCCATTAGTAAATTTTAAGCCATTTTAATAAATTTGCAAGGACCGTTGTAATTTTACAGGCTTACACCCTGCCGAAAGCCAGGCCGAAGATCGATACCAAATAATCTCTGCATCAACCCCCTAATCCCTGACTGAGCACTAGCGGTTGCTTTAGAGAGATCTCACAGGAAGAGATGGATCACTCACCCCAACCAGAAGTTAGGTGTTTCTTCCCCGTTAAACATATCCACTTTATTTATGGACTTGTTTTGGCCAGCTTCATTTGCCAGCCAATTATTTTCACGATGCCTTTTTTTCCCTAGAGATTTCTAGTATCAAAAAGTCCCTGCTGCACTCCCCCTTAGCTCTAAAGTCTTTTTTGTGATTCCTGTTTGCGAGAAGCTGAGCGCCAAAGATGTCATGAGAAGCCAGTGAAGCCCACTATTAAGGAAAATGAACCCCAAATGAACCCCAAATTGCCTTTTTTTTTTTTTTTAATATATATATATATCTTTAGTGGACAGGAAAAGAACTGGAAGACTGAGAAACCGTAGGCATGTGCTAAGAATCCCTTCACGGGTTTTACATTGAGTTCCTTAATGCCATTCTCATTAAAAAGTTTTTTCCTGCCAAATACTCTTTGCTTATGCCTTCAAACTGTCTGCATTAACGATGAGTAACTCCCCTGCAAGGTATTTACGTGCTGCCTTGTCACGGCCACAGACAGCTATTTTATGAAGCGTGAAAGAGGGAAAAACCGGGGAGTGAATTCACCCACCGGGCCCCTCACTCTCTGCAAATGACCAAGTGACAATCGCAGGACAAACGCTCTCAGCACGTGGATCAGCACAGCGTCCCTGGGGGCCCGTTATAGCAACGTGTAGGTTTTCGCAGAACTCCCATTCCCTTGGCTGCTCCTCTCGCAATGATCCACTCCTTTCCTGAGACGCCCTTCTTCTGGGACTCTCCACACCCCCTAGTCGGTGGGAACTACGACGCGAGCTCCCGGACGCATGATCTCGGGTTGGAGATGCTGAAGAGTCAGTTCAAATCCAGCAATGACACCACACCATCTCATTGCCCCGTACAACTTGATTGTCCCCACTGCTATTTTTCACTCTGCCAATTCTTTTGTTTTCAACTTATTTTTTTTTCAGGAAAGGACGGACAGCTTCTTCCAGACCATAGGAACAGATAATGTGGACTAATCACTCCAAACAGGTTCCTGTGTCCATTTTGTTGCTGACTCCCCGTTTACTGATGCTCTAGGGTAGCCATCAGTAAACACACTTACACCCAGTTCAGCAACAGAGAGACGTGAGATGAATGAGATGAATGTCAGCATTTTGAAGAAACCCGCAGACACCCTGGCACTAGGTCTAACCCCGCTAAAGCTCACTGCTAAGTACACTCACGCTTCTTCCCCATTCTAACAGTTCATTTCAGCCTGAAACCCAAAGCTCTCTGCAGTGGGAGAGACAAGGTCACACGGAGCTGGATGTGAGCAAGCAAGGAAGAGCTCAGCTCGCTCTACTTTGAACCACAACCCTGTTCAAACCAACAGCGTGAAGAGCAGTGGAAATCCTGGGACTTCATGCCCACTTCCACACCTGCAGCCCCCCAGGCACCCCGACACGCACCTCCCTGATGCCCTTTTGCTTTCCCCTACCTCTCTCGTCCCTCCAGCGTCTGCCATCCTAACTCCCAACATCCCAACAAAGGCAGCATGCAGGCACCTCCTTTTGTTTCTACTTCTAAGAGACCTTATAAGACAACAAAAGCTCACAAAACGCACCTACTGATCAGTTCAGGACTTGAGTGTCCCAGAAAACCCCTACCCAGGGAGGACAAACTGTGGGTCACTTCTGAAATGAAAGATGGAGGTTCAATCTTACCTGTTTACACTCCGGTTGTACCTTATATTAAACATCTACTGGACAAGCTACGCAAAATTAAGGAAAACCATATACAAACCGGGAAAAAACAAAGCCGCTACAGATGCCAAAATCACTTTCTTTCACACCAATTAGAAAGCCCCGTGCCAATGTGCAGTAACAACAGGTTGACGATTACGTTTAAACACTGAGCGGGAAATGAGAACGTATATTTCACAAGGCTAGAGGTTAAAAAATAAATATGTAAAAAGAATGGTGAATACACAGGCTGTGTGTGTTGCTGGCAGAATTGTTTCAAGTAGTAGATTAGACAGGTGAGAGGTGTATTTATGGTGGCCACAGTGGCCCCTGTTGACCTGGCCCCTCCTTGCCCTCTACAGCTCCCTGAGAGGAGGGTGTAGAGAGGGGGGGGTTGGCCTCTTCTCCCAAGGGAATGATGACAGGAGCAGAGGAAATGGTCTGAAGTTGGGGCAGGGGAGGGTTAGATTAGATCTGAGGAAGAATGACTTTCCTGAGAGGGTGGTCAGGCCCTGGAACGGCCTGCCCAGGGAGGTGGTGGAGTCCCCATCCCTGGAGGGATTTAAGAAACGTGTAGAGGTGGCACTTGAGGGCATGCTCTAGTGCCTGGGATTGTGGGGGTCTTTTGTGTGTGTGTGGTTGGACTCAGTGACCTCAAAGGTCCCTTCCAACCATGAAGATTCTGTGATTCTGTGAAAATCTGTGAGTCAATCCAACTGGGCAGTGCTTCTTTGGTTGCTGCACCACGGGAGCAGCTTCGGTGTAGTTTCTGGCAATTTGGCTTGGCCAAGCAGAGAGAGGAAGCACCAGGGTTGCAGAGAGCCAAGTAGAGACCCTGCTGCCCGCGCACAGCCTGGCCCCACGCAGCGGGAGTTCCCCAGTTTGGGCAAAACGAGACCGATCTGGAGCAGCAGCAGCAGCAGAGCTACATCCTACATAGACAGGTTTTCAAACCTCAGGTTTGTACGGCACCAGCCCGACGACACACTTTTCAAGAGGAAACGTGCCACCCCTGCAGGGCGCCGCACGGCGCTTACGCCGCTCCGGCAGGCTTCGCCTTACGCTCTGTTGAGGACGCGCGTACGCGGGGCAGACGCGGCCCTTCTCCGTGGAAAAAGCAAGGGAAAGATGGAGAGCTGGATGGGGGCACAGAAGGCAAGCCGGCCGGAGGCTGAAAGCACAAGCACATCCGTACAATGTGCATTTCTCCGTATGATATTCATTTTACTGCTGCATATTAAAATTGAGTACCTTTGGAATACCAGCGATGTACCACCACAAGCTATGTGGAGTAAATTCTGAAGAAATGAATTAAAAATACAGTTAATTTTTCCATGGGCTAGAGCGAGATTTTACTTGCTATACAGATTCCCAAGGAGACTCGTTTGAGAGAACTAATGGAACATTAATGCCTGCAAAAGATTTTTAAGAGTGGTACTTTAGGAACTATTTGGCTTTGATGAAAGGTTTGACTGCCTGATAACCCCAGAGCCTGCAGTTATAGTACAATATTTATAAATGGGAGAGACATTTACAGCCTCATAAAAGCTTCTGTTTATTGTTATCAAATTGCAGTGTTGCACTGAAACATTAATATGTAGCTTAACCTGTTTCTTGTAGCTTTGTTATGTGAACAGATTAAGTAGCTGAGCAGGCGTAATGGGCAGAAAACTCCAGGGATAACACGTGACGACGAAAGGAGACAGCCCAAGCATTGCTGCCAAACCTGCAGCCCGCTTTCGGCTCTTCAGATATAAGCTCAAGAGTGCAGACAGGTTGCAACTCCAGGGCAATGTTTTCTGTGAACGAGAAATTGCTTTACACTGAATCCTCTGGGGCTCTAGGGCACAGCACAGACGACCATCTCACTAAACCAGGTCTGATCAGAGTACTGGGGAATAACTGGGCCGATATGTTCCCATGGACATTTTCTTGCTTAGCAGATCATAGAATCATAGAATGGTTAGAGTTGGAAGGGACCTTAAATATCGAGTTGCAACCCCCCTGCCCTGGGCAGGGACACCTCCCACCAGACCAGGTTGCTCCAAGCCCCATCCAGCCTGGCCTTGAACCCCTCCAGGGATGGGGCAGCCACAGCTTCTCTGGGCAACCTGTTCCAGGCTCTCACCACCCTCACAGCAAAGAATTTCTTTCTGGTATCTAATCTAAATCTCCCCTCTTCCAATTTAAAACCATTACCCCTCATCCTATTGCTCCAC
>VXAK01008453.1:129296-196658 GCA_013399435.1 Arenaria interpres
TGCTGAGGACTCCAGAGCTGGACACAGTGCTCCAGGTGGAGTCTCACTGGAGTGGAGTAGAGGGGTAGAATCATCTCCCTCGACCTGCTGACCACACTTCTTTTGATGCAGCCCAGGATGTGGTTGGCTTTCTGGGGTGCAAGCACACATGGTCGGCTCATGTTGAACTTTTGATCCACCAACACCCTCAAGTGCTTCTCCTCAGGGCTGCTCTCAATCCATCCTCCACCCAACCTGTGCTGATACCAACAGTTGCCCCGACCCAGGTGCAGGACCTTATATTTAGCCTTGTTGAACTTCATGAGATTAGCACAGGCCCACTTCTGAAGCCTGTCGAGGTCCCTCTGGCCCTTCGTCCATCTCTCCCTTGGCCCCAGCACTGACTTGGTCTGGCACCCTGCTCTGCTCCTGCTCCACTTTCCAGTATGTACAACTACAGGAACCGAATAAACCTACAAGAAAGTAGATCTTATCTGACTGGGTAGACTGGATCCTGAAATGGGTAGGGTTTGGTGTGGAAGGTGGGCTACAACCTGTCCTCGATGTCATTGAAAATTTCCAATGCTCAGGCAAGTTTTGGCTCGGAACACAGTGCCCTGGAAATGCAACAGCCAACACAGCAGGATAATGGAAGAACGATATGGCTGTGAAAACTTTTGTTCACCCTGTTCCACCTGGTTAAGTAGCACATTTGACACAGCCTCTGACGCTCCGTACAGCCGCTGTTGAACCAGAAATAGCATGATACTTTGTTTTCCTCTCTGATGGATGTATACCCACGGCAGTCTCCGAACAGATGTATTTCAATTCAAAGCATGATGAGTTTGTAAAGGGATGCAGAACTGACATTGATGCTTTTACTGTCAAATCAGCTCAGCATACAACCTCCCCCCTTCAAGGAAAGTCTTAAGCAAATAGACTTTGCAATATGATGTGATGGTTAATGAACGTGGTCCTTGTCTGGCTCAAATTGGCAGAAAAACACTACAGTGGTTGCTTCTTCCTTTGAGATCCCCAGGGTGGCCCAAGGAAGTTGTAGTTCTTTGCCCTGCTCGTAGACCAAGCTCCTAGTATGAGCTACATCGTCCCTAAAGCCCGAGGGCTACGTTGGCGACCAGTTGTGCTGTACAGTTTGGTTACACATATCTTAGCATAGTGCCTCTTCGGAAATACCAGTAATTCGGGAGATTCTGTCCAGGTGAGACGGAAAGGGATGGAAATACAGATTACCAGAAAAAAGCACACCTTAACCTCTTACCAAATTAGCTTGGAATGAAACCCTATAGATCACTACAATTTCAAACACTGAAAGCGATCTGAAATGGATTTTTCAGCTTTTCCACTGGAAATGAAACCCCTTAAACAATCTACCAGGAATCATATTTTCTGCTGAAATATCTGTTGCATATCAATTTCCTGGCCAGCTCTATGAATTCCTAAGAAACCAGTCTTCCTAAATCCCGTAACTATTTTGGAAAGCCTCATTTTGTGCGGGGTTTTTTTTCTACCCAGTGAGAAAGAAAATCTGGTGTTCTATATTTCAACCACCTTTTTTGCTACAACCTGTTAGGCGAAACATCACTGAGACACTCAGTTGAAATACTCACTTTTTTTTTAATGGAGGGACAGAGGTTCTAGGAACACCATGCCTATATAGGAATATATAAAGCTAACTGCTGAGCTGCCTGTTCCAGTGCGGGTTAAACCTAGCTAAAACAAAAGGGCTTAATGACTGGTCTTCATTTACAGTAGAGAAGACAGCAATCCTCAAGTCATGTCCATGCACAAACACAATTGGACCTGGACAGGAATCTACAGGAGGTTCTCCACTACCACACACCACTGGGTCCCACCTTGGATCTAGACGATCAGAATGAGTTCAGATTTGTAGGACGAAAGGCAATAAGGTCAGAAGAAACTTCTAGTAACTGTCTATCCACCTTCCTTCCATCCATCTTACATTCCTCCTTAACTGTGAAATGTTTATGTCTCATCCTTCTCTTCATTTAAGGCTTAGTATATTTTCTTCCCTTCCTTAGGAATCTACAGACTTAATATGAGCCATTCAAAAAACCAAGAAAGAGTCTTTTGGCAATGGTAATGCAGACACATAAATCTTAACTGCTTTTTCAATTCATCCTTTTAGACTTGCTCCCTGCTGAAACCAGCATGATAGCTGCAAATTTAAAATTGGTCCTTAATTTGAAGACCTTTGAGTTTTGATACTCCAGACTTGCATTTTCAAACTTTGTGACATTTATACCAAGGTTATTTGAATTTATTTTTCATTATCAGTAAAAAGAGCCTTCAATATATTATGTCATGATTAATTTTAACACAAGTCCCTGAAACAAAAGAACAGCCAGGACAATGCTTTTAACTCTTAAGTTTCAGTACTAAGCAGCTTTTAGTAATGGAAACACCCTACCTTTTCTATAGCTTACTTGAGAATTTTAGGAAGATGGACATGAAGCTCTTAATGTCCTCATCTATTTAAAACCTTCTCTGATCATCTCAAACCCCAAAAGGCCAGGTTCCGATTAGTTTCTCTCCTAGTTGGAAAAACATTATAAAGCAAAGGTTTTACTCATGTCACACTGTCACCCCATTTCAATGCTGATCTGACACTTTGCTCAAAACACTTTGTGATGAAGACCAAACACATAAAACTTTACTTTTAGCTATAAGTACAGTTTCCACCTAGTGTAAACCATGACCTAAATGTGTGCACAGAGAGCCCAGAGATGCCTGCCTCCGGTTCTGACCATTATTTTGATGCTAGATGACTTGTGTGCCTCAAACCATGTAGACACATGCACCAGATGTACTGACTCTAATTGCACTCTGCAGCTCCTGTCCTTTGGCAGATCTGGGGGATGCGTTCCCTGCTGGAAACCAGTTGTCTCCCCAGCACAGATATCCCATCCTTGTGGAACACAGAACATCCCTCCCCTGCTGCTCCTGCTTTATGAAACCACATTCCTCGGTGCTTGCAACACCGTGAGATGGACCATGCCTGGGCCTCGGAGACAAAGAACAGAGATGAAAATATGATGGGACGATGGGACGGTAATAGGCCCCTCCCCACAGATTCCTCTAGTAGAAGCTGGCAAACGATTACTGCAATTTACAGCTGCCAGCCCCAAACATAATTAATGTGCAATCACAGCCAGACGACGATCTTAAGGGAGAATGTGGTCTACTTAGCTCACTTACCCATAGTAAAAAGGACTTTATTTTTAGGGATCGCTGCTAATGGCAGACAGTTTCTTGGGGGCCATCAGGACTTAAGCAGATGTGGGAGCAGATGGCAGGACAATAATGCTTTTTTGGATGATTGACTAATACCTTTCGCCAAATGCCAATGGCAATAAAGATATTTTGCCCATCTTAGATCGAGCGACAAGGAATTTTCATCTCAAGAGGTGCCGGGATTTGAATTTTACTTTTCTTTGTGTGTTTGTAAGCAGCAAGAAGTACCCATGAACTGTACTCAACAATGCTTTTGACTTCTTTCCCTCCGTCTAAGAAATCGTAGTTTTTTTATACATTTTGAAAAGGCAATACAAATATTTAATCAGTTTGGTCATGTCTCGACTCTGTTAGAAAGCAGGATGACATATATACCAAAGCAAGGGAGTAAAACCTGTCCAGCAGAAGGGAAAATTTATGGTTGCAATTTTGCAGAGGGGTCCCTATGATGCAGTAAACTGCAAGAATGAAGCATGAAGAGTTTATTAAAGCCATAAGAATCCTGAGATGAGATTACAGCCTTTATATTCCGCCACGCTTCAGATTTGATAACACACGTCCCCCCCCCCACCCCCTCTCCCTGCCAGCTCTCCCGAAAAGGCGGAGAGAGGAAAAAATCCACAGCAGATTGATTTTGATTTCACATGTATCATTCTCATTAATTTTCAAGGCATCAGCTCACACAGATCAAAGTGGCAGAAGACGCTGACATCAGCTTTCATATCTGAGAGCTTATCACTCCCTGATGATAAAATTGCAGGATTATCAAGGAGTGCATCTGCAAGTCTATAGCTACTGTAAAAAGCATTGTGACATATAAATGCACAATGTGACACCATTACTGTATCATCTTTACTGGAACACTTAGCAAAACATTTTCAGTGTCACCAAATGACAGTCATGCCTTTGATTTTACTTCTCAGTTTTGGAGCCTTGGAAATTTTAATTTGGGGATTATTTTTTTTTTTCTCCTCTGTCCTGGATGCCCCCCAGCTCTGACCATCTGCAATGGAAAATGTGCCATGAAAGATCTAGACCAGCGTGGCCAAGGAATCCTTTACCTTTGTCAGGCCTGCTGGTGGAGTGTCACTGTGACAGCAAATGATCCCTTAAAACCACCATTAGAAATGCTTATTTTATCATTCCAGGGCTTTTTGTTTGTTTGGTTGGTTGTTTTTCACACTTGGTCTGCTTCTATGCAGAACCTGAGGGGTAAGAGACATGTCTTTCCCTGGACCTCACACAAGTTCCCCCCTCTCGTTTGCTGGTTTTGTTAGCAGGGGACACAAGTCAAAGAAAACACTACAGCTTTCTTTAGTCTTCCTCTTTAATGCAGAGGACTGATGGAGTCCTAAGGGCTTTTGGGACACTAAATAAATGGGAAAACAACTTCCCAATGACCATGGCTTGTAACATCCCTGGTATTTGGTTTTTGACAGCAGAGAGAGGGGTTGGAAATTCTCTGTTATGCAGGGATAATGGTTACACTTGCAGCCTCTCTTCTTCCCTCTTCTGTGTCCTACCAGTCAGCAACGCAGGCTTAGGGATGAGTTCACAACAGGAATACAGGGGAAGGGCCTTCTAATGAAGCTTGGGTATTTAGCCACACATTTCACTAAAAGTCTGGTTGGTTGTACTGCTCCGAGTAATTTTTAGAGAAAACTAACCTATACCACTTCTCACCATTCCGGGAATCATACAGGAGGGCAGGTTCTTCCTTTCTTGATAATTGCAGTACTGTAAAAATGTACCTTGCTCCATGTCAAAATGTGTCTATGGAGTACAAAGATTGTAAAAGTGAGGGTAGAAATTGCAGTTGTAGCACAGCTCATTGGAATTTGCTTCTCGCCAACCGCTGGGTCGGGCGGGAGGGGGAATGCTATGTTGCTGTTTAACACAAACCCAAACCAATCAAGAAGTCTTCAGTCAGAAATACTGCATGAAGACCGAACTTCAAAATACAATACTAACATCAAGCTGTTAAGACATAGCCCTCACCCTCAAAAAGTCGTTCATGAGCACTAACTTTATTTTATGGCTCTAGGCTTGGTCATTCCAGTCCTTACAGCCTACCAACTCAGACCTGCACATCTGTCTAAGTGCACAACTTAGTGCACATCTGCTTCTGCACAGCCCCATCATGTAAAGCACCGCATCTCCGCTCTGTCTCAGTCTTTTTCTGATGATCTTTGATCTGAGAGGGCGCAAAGGAGTCCCTAGTACTGCTCAGGATGCAGATCACCCACCTCATAGTGACAATCTAAAGGCATTTGATTAGGTTTATCCAAGACAAAGGTGTGATTCCCAAAGGCAAGAGGCTTGCGTTAGAAGGAAAGCGGAATTAAGATGTCACGTCCTCAGGGACAGGGCAAACCTCACCTACAAATGAAGGCCATATGCCACTCCAAACAACACAGTGTAGGATAAATTACAGACCAGAAGCAATAGAATCACAACCACCATCACAATAGTTCATTCTGATATTCAAATGACTTATGACTTTGCTGGTAAATCTTACCAAGCTCACTGTACAGAAGCTACTTCTTTTTGACCGTAGTGTGCCTGTGAAGGCTTCAAGCTGACTGTAGGCTGCAGAACACTCTCAAAGAGTGCAAACATCCAAAAAGTGCACGCATCCAGATGCCCTGGTTGTGAGCCCTGACTGAAGTCCATAGCTGTTGGCTGTGCTGCCTAAACTTGCTTTGAACTAGCCCACTCACCATATCTACCCCAGGTATCCTAAGGAATCATTTAGTCATTTAGATCACAGAATGATATGGGGTTGGAAGGGACCTCTGGAGATCATCCAGTCCAACCCCCCTGCCAAAGCAGGGCCACCCAGAGCAGGTTGCATAGGAACGTGTCCAGGCGGGTTTGGAATGTCTCCAGAGAAGGAGACTCCACCACCTCCCTGGGCAGCCTCTTCCAGGGCTCTGCCACCCTCACAGGAAAGAAGTTCCTCCTCATGTTTAGGTGGAACTTCTTCTATTCAAGTTTGTGTTTATTTCCTCTTGTCCTGTCACTGGGCACCACTGAATAAGCAATAAGAATAATAAGCAATAAGAAATAAACAGAAAGACCAGTTGGCTGATTAATGGGAATAACAGTTCGGTTTTTGATTAAAAATAAGAATATGCCAAAAGCATTGTCAACCAACCAAAAAATGCCCAACAAACAACAAAACCCAAACAGCAGTAAGCGGTATGCCAGAATAACCTGCACAAGAATTGCTTAAAATGCCCTTTCGGAAAGTCATTGACCACCTCCTTCATCTTTGGCGTGAGATCACAATCACTGAAATACCAAATAATGCATACCTCTTTTCTTTAAACGTAAAGAACCAGCCTGTGATACAAGACCAATACAATGGCTACTTAAAAACATTCTAGACAGAACTCAGACTGAAGACATAATGAAGAAATACCACCCAGCAGAAGTAATGCTACATCCTGTCAGTACTTGTAACAGTCCAAAAGCAATTTATGCGCTAGAATTGGGAGGAAAATATTTCGGTTCAGTAGGATCTTCTAACATTTTGAAATGCATTTGTATTGTAAAACAGCACAAGAGTTTTCTTGTGAAACTTAAAAATTGGGAAATACCGAAAGGCTGTGTTTTGGTAACGCTGACTATTTTTCTTTAAACAGAGCAGAGGATGTTTTAAATCAACACTGAAGCTGCATGAAAGAAACTAAAGAGCGTTTTATCATAAAATTAATGTTATAGTACAAAAGCCTCAATGGAATTAAATGAAATAGCATTAAAATTAAATGTTTTAACTCACTGAGAGAAGCAATTCAGCACTGCTTAAATGACGTGAGCAAGCTATTCGATTCCACCCCTTCTCATGGAAAATGGCATCAAAATGTAAATGTGCCCGTGAAATTTCTGCTTTGCTGAAGCTGCACTATTCCTGTAGAAAAACCTTGGTTTGCCACGTTTTAATTTGATTCTATTTCTACATACAGAAATGGAGTCTGCTGCAAAAAAAAAGAGGCTCCACTACCTCGTTCATGGGTAAGCAAACTGGCTATTTTACTCAAAGCCCCCTTTTTTTGCAACTCTTGTCTGAGCAGTGGAAGCTAGTAGATGGTGAGGTTGTTTTAGTTCAAAGAATATTTGCCAAGAAATCTTCAGATCACATCTGAGAAATTTCTCTGCTTAGCTGAATTTTGAGAGCTACAGAATGTTTGGTGGGACCAGACGCAACCCCGATGTGTTGATGGGGATTTAGTAGCAGCAATCCTAGCAAATACCACTAAAAGTCCATATCAGATTGTTTCCTTTCCAAATCCAAAATACATGATTAAGCACAACACAGCCCACCATAATGCTCTTTTACAACCTTCTACTTCCTTTTCCATCTTGTCAGCCCAGGTGAGGCTTCTTACAGCTGCCCAGTGACACTCCATTGATAAATCCAAGTATCTCACTGAAGTTCTCAGGCTGCTTTTTCCTGCAGATCTTCTGGCCATTTTGGCACACAAAGTGAGAGGGTCTCCCCATTTGGCAAAAGTATTTCTTTGTCAGCTAAGGCAGGTGAGGAGCTGCGAAGCTGAATGAAAAGAAAAGCTGCCACTGAAGACATCCCTTGGAATTATTTATGCTTATAAATACTTAAGAGTGGGTGTCAAGAGGACGGGGATGGTCTTTTCAGTGGTGCCCAGTGACAGGACAAGAGGAAATGGGCCCAAATTTGAATACAAGAAGTTCCACCTCAACATGAGGAGGAACTTCTTCACTTTGAGGGTGGCAGAGCCCTGGCAGAGGCTGCCCAGGGAGGTGGTGGAGTCTCCTTCTCTGGAGACATTCCAAACCCGCCTGGACACATTCGTGTGCAACCTGCTCTGGATGGACCTGCTTTGGCAGGGGGGTTGGCCTAGATGATCTCCAGAAGTCCCTTCCAACCCCATATCATTCTGTGATTCTTTGGATTTTAAAATGTACATCATCCCGAGTCTCTTCTACCCATCAAAAGGTTATTATTTAACCGGCAAAATGGTGTGTGATGAAAAGGTCAAGCTCTTAAAGGAGTGCACATTTTAATACTTTCAGTAGTGAGCCTGGTGAGTGATTGCCCGTATTAGGACACATATTCATATTTTTAGCCAAGGAACTGAGTGAAGATATTTGGCACCTACATGGTGTTCTACATTCATATACACCCTACACGCAGTAGATGGCAAACAGCATAACTCAACTTACAGAAGGAAAAAAACCAACCCAGACACAGAGGGGACTTGCTGCCACATGCTTGCCCGAGATGACTCATGATCTCATGATGCTGGGAAGTTGACTCAGCAGTCTTGGCAGCTGCCCCTTCTGAGATGTAAGCTCTCGGCCAACATGCAGCCCTGACCTGAACGGCAGAAAGGGACTTCCACATCTCCAGGCATGTTTCATGGCGAAGAGACAGAAGAGAGGGCAGTTCATCGCGCTACCATCGACCAGCTTCAGGAGAGCGACAGGCAGTCAAGACAGCAGACCAACAGAATGACCAATACTGATCACTATTTTCAGATATTTTTGTACGCTGAATTTTCACTCACAAAAGCGGTACCTTTTAAAAGACACTAATAATATTTGAATTTTCAGTTCTTATAAAGAGTTTGCTGCTATGTTAAGAGCAGAAATTGACTGCAGACCACAGATTTCAAACCCCATGTTGCACCTTTTGTGCCTTATGGGTAACTCATTCCTATTCCTGCTGTCAGCTTCTCCTGTTGGGTTTAATTTTACAAGATCTTTCAGGTTAAAAATTGGATAATGAATGAAGAACCGTCCTATTTTTTACCCTGTGTGAGATTTTTCAATATAAGATATTTGGTGACCTTAATTACTCTTGACAGGAGTTGTTATGCATATCTATTGAGATAATTCAGCCGCATTGTTTTAGGTGCTCTTCATCCCACTCCTTGTAATTATTTCTGAAATCATAAATCTCTTGTAAACCTGACTTTTGCTTTCATTTAATTGTCTGTTTGAAAGCCATCCACACTTTGCAAATTGAGGAAGAAAACACTGTTAAATGTGTAT
This sequence comes from Arenaria interpres, assembly GCA_013399435.1. NCBI lineage: Eukaryota > Metazoa > Chordata > Aves > Charadriiformes > Scolopacidae > Arenaria > Arenaria interpres. The sequence continues at coordinate 138,585 of VXAK01008453.1, forward strand.
TTCATCCTCTTCTTGAGCAACCAAACTGTGTCTACCTGAGATGAGGTGACTCCTTGAGAGGCACATACACACGGACATATTAACCAGCCAGACCATACTCCAGACACAAACATCGCCAGCACAGTACTGTATTTACAGTTAAGTGTTACATGATGAAATAAAAATAAAGAAAAAATAAAAGCCATTGGCTCTATCTTTAATAATTTGGTCTTTATTTTTCCAATCTGAATGTATTACTTCATGATACCTGACTCCCCCCCCAGATCCCAGAAGATACTGCCAGGAAACGGGACCTTCAAAGCCCATGTAGTGGGACCAACAATGAACTCGTTTTCCAGAAGAGATGGGCTGTCTTGTGGCCACTGGCGAGGACTGCCTTTGGACATACGGAGTAGAAAGAGGAAAGGATTACCCTCACGTGAGCTGACACCAGCCATTGCAGCAAAGAGACCAGCAAGTGCCGGTGCAGACCTGTCCCACCTCCCCTTTGAATTTCTGTTTGGGCTTACAGCCTCCGTGGTGTCACGGCTGCGACGCAGGATAAAGCAGTATGTGGAATTCCTTGTAGAGAGCAAGCCAGGAGATGACAGTACACCTCCAGAGCCGGCTGACAGTGCCCATAAGAGCTCACTGTACAAAATCTCAGAAATTCCTTATCCAGGCAAACACGCCATATATCTTGTACAAACTTACAAGCATATACTTTAGGCCTACAGTGTTTCACACAGCAAAATGATATGGAGTGGCTGGAGAGCTGCCTGGCAGAAAAGGACCTGGGGGTGTTGGTCGACAGTCGGCTGAACATGAGCCGGCAGTGTGCCCAGGTAGCCAAGAAAGCCAACAGCATCCTGGCCTGTGTCAGGACCAGCGTGGGGAGTAGGGCCCGAGAGGTGATTGTCCCCCTGTACTCGGCACTGGTGAGGCCCCACCTCAAGGGCTGTGTCCAGTTTTGGGCCCCCTACCATAAAAAAGACATTGAGGTGCTGGAGCGGGTCCAGAGAAGGGCAACAAAGATGGTGAGGGGTCTGGAGAATAAGTCTTATGAGGAGAGGCTGAGGGAACTGGGGTTATTCAGCCTGGAGAAGAGGAGGCTGAGGGGAGACCTTATTGCTCTCTCCAACTCCCTGAAAGGAGGGTGTAGAGAGGTGGGGGTCGGTCTCTTCTCCCAAGTCACAGGCGACAGGACGAGAGGAAATGGCCTCAAGTTACGCCAGGGGAGGTTCAGGCTGGATTTTAGGAAAAATTTTTTCCCCGAAAGGGTTATCGGACATTGGAATGGGCTGCCCAGGAAGGTGGTTGAGGCCCCATCCCTGGAGGTGTTCAAAAGACGGGTTGATGTAGTGCTGGGAGGTATGGTTTAGTGATGGTGATGCTCCTTGTATGTTGTGTGGGCGTCTATTTTTGTCAGTTAGGTTGACGGTTGGACAAGATGATCTTTAAGGCCCCTTTCAACCTGTAAGATTCTGTGATTCTGTGATTCTGTGATTGTATGTGCCCTCATTCACTCCAGTCTGATAGTCAACCCTTGAGCACGCAGTCACAACCTCGCTTTTTCCAAGTAATTCACATCGAAGCTACTGCCCCTCCAAGAAGACATCAACCAGAAATGATACAACTTCCCCTACTACAACGGGAACTCCTTCTTCTTTTACATTGAGGAAAATCCCGAGCAGAAACCGAGAGCAATGAGAAATTAAAATATTGATGCAAGGCAAGACAGCAAGCAAAACAGTCACACAATGAAGTGGTTAGAGAATTCACATGTGCTTGCAACCCCTTCTCAGGCAAACTCCCCAGCTGTTTCTACGGCATGAATTAGGAATGACCTGATGTGCCAGAGTAACAGGGTCTCTCTTTTCCAAGGAATATTTAACAATGCATTCAAGGTGGAACAGCTGTAATTAGAGGGACGAGGGAAAACGCGACTCAGTTTAAAAGTTGGTAGGTCAAGTGTTCTGCTGGGGTGCGATGAACACAGGCTGACTCACAGCCGGGACGTGGACGACGTTTCTTAAACCCCCTGAATATCTGAATGCTGACCATGAAGAGTGCAGAAGTTCTAGAGTAAGAAGTCAGTGCACAGACACATGCAGACATGCACATATTCACAGAAAGTTATGGGGTTGGAAGGGACCTTTGGAGATCATCTAGTCCAACCCCCCTGACAAAGCAGGGCCACCCAGAGCAGGTTGCACAGGAACGTGTCCAGGCGGGTTTGGAATGTCTCCAGAGAAGGAGACTCCACCACCTCCCTGGGCAGCCTCTTCCAGGGCTCTGCCACCCTCAAAGTGAAGAAGTCCTTCCTCATGTTTCGGTGGAACTTCTTATATTCAAGTTTGTGCCTATCTCCTCTTCTCCTGTCCCTGGGCACCACTGAAAAAAGACCAGCCCCATCCTCTTGACACCCACTCTTTAAGGATTTATAAGCGTTGACCAAATCCCCTTTCAGCCTTCTCTTCTCCAGACTAAAAAGACCCAAGTCCCTCAGCCTCTCCTCGTAAGGGAGATGCTCCAGGCCCCTCCTCATCTTTGTAGCCCTCTGCTGTCCCCTCTCCAGCAGTTCCCTGTCCTTCTGGAACTGGGGAGCCCAGAGGTCCCTTCCAATCATGAAGATTCTGTGATTCTGTAATTTCTTAACCACCTCTGATAAAAATGTTAAAACTATCCCGATCCAAAGGTAAAGAGCATCACTCTTAGCAGGAAGAAGTCAAATTTTGAAGTTAATGGATTTGCTTATAGGAATAACTAACAGTACGATCACTTCTTTTGCCTAAAAGAGGACTATACTGTAACCATCTTCGTCTGTAATGACTGTGTCATCGTCTAAGGTAGAAAAAAAAATCACTTTCTCTTTAAGACAACATGAAAAAAGACCCGCAGTAGATGTGGAATATGCAATTTGGGTAACCGTGCTGCTAAACAGTAACATTTCGGCTACCACAGGGGACACGGCTCAGCTGAAGGCACTGAAATCACATCCTATGAAAGCAAACAGACTCAGAACACTGCAGCCTGCTTCAGCCATTGCAGACTGCCACAAAAACCATGATGCCAGACATCAAAGCCAAGTCAGAAGGGCGCCATGTGGCACACGATATTTAAACATCTCCTGTAAGACTCCTCTTTCCCACTCCTACACACAGAACGTCATGCCCAAAACACATCAATGGTAACCAGGAAGCCTTTCTGCTGCTGATGTTCCTGTGTGGATTTGTTACTGGAGCTTCCGTCCTGCACGCCAGATAGCAAGTAATACAGTTTCCTGTCCTACACAACCATTGGACCGATAAGTGACCCAAATATTTTGGAGACACGGAGTTATTTCAGTAGATATAGCCATATAGAAAGGTAGAATAAGGTGTCTGGGATATTGAAAGTGCCTGGAACTTATTACAAATATTAATCAATACAAATGCTGTCTCTCTTGGTTAGCAAGCCTGACAGCCCTCTGCTCATTTTCTTGTTTCTGAAAAAAAATTGCGAAAAGCTTTCATTATTATAGTCATTGATCCTTAGCATTTCCCATCAGATATTTGCTGCTGCCTGTTCATGTGGTTGATGATCTAAAGTACTGGGCGTTGCTACTGACAGACTCTGTGACTACCACATTTTAAATAGGAAACAGCAATGAAGACACTTTACAAGGTGCTGTTGTGAGCTGCTTTGTGGTATACCGAAGAGAAACCCTGGTTCTATACTTTGCTTTGTTGCTGAACTGCCCTGCGATAAGCATCATAGAATCCGTGCTCCTTCTTTTGTAGCTTCTGCCCTTCAGAATGCAGTCTGTCTCTTCACAAATATCTGCTGCAGCACTTTGAGGAGTACATCTCCCCATTTTAAAGAAAGCCATTAAGGACCAAGTGGCCACTGAAGACGCAAGTAATTCAGTTAACGCTAAAATGTGCTGTACTTTCAAGATCTGCTAACATTTCCAACTCTTTCATGCAGAGACTTCAACACTCAGGACTATTTAGTAACATGTCCCCTGCCAATCCAGACATTCATTCAAAAAACAAATGTAGTTCCATATCTACTTGGTAGTGTTTATAAATCATAGAATCATAGAATGGTCCAGGCCGGAAGGGACCTCCAAAGGCCATCTGGTCCGACCCCCCCGCAGTCAGCAGGGACACCCCCAACNCCTGTCCTCGTAGCAGAGGGGCTCCAACCCCCTGATCATCCTCGTGGCCCTCCCCTGGACCCGCTCCATCAGGTCCATGTCCCTCCTATATTGAGGGCTCAATATAAGAAAGCATCTGACTATCCACAGGTTTGCTCCAAGCGCTGTGGATGACCTGCCATTGCAATTCTTCACGCGATGTAGCCATGGACTCACCAGACCTTTAAGTCCTCCATACAATCACTGGTATGCGAAGCATATGTTTTTTCATCGCAAGACAGGACTGGTTTTGTGAGTCTGACAGCTCCTTTCCTTTTCTTGCCCAGGTGAACGTGGTTTCAGAATCAGCCAATTCTCAAAAAAAAACCAAACACCAAAAACCAAAAAACCCCCAAAAACCACAACAAACTGGTTCAATAAACAAGGAATCATCCCACAGAAACGGGTTTTCTGTTCAGTAACACTGTGATCTGTTAATAAAGATCTGGTACTGCAGGTGATGCCGTCTTCACTTTTGTGTCAGTAGGTACCAGATGATCACAAGCCTATGCCTAGATATATTACCCCTGCAGACTGCACTAAAGATGGTCTGAAAAGGAACATACCTGTGTTATTTACTGAATCCAGTCAAACTGACAGCTCTGCCTACAACCAGGGCCCCTCACGATCACCAATCCTCGTTGCAGCTCCTCCTGTTCTTTCTATTTTCTTTTTTTTTTTTTTTCTCTGAAAAGCTTTTCACAGAACAATTCTCTGCCTAAATGGCTAATCCAGAACCTGCAAAATCCAGTAACGCTGGTGCCAGTAAATGGCTGGAAGAAGCAGCATGGGTCTTCTGGACCAGCCATCTTTGCAACTCTGCATCCATAGGACATTTCTCTAGTACGGTCAGATTGAAAAGACTAATTTAAATGGACACTTATTAAAACACTTTCCTAGGATGTACATTCTGCTGTAGCAGCCCCCTGGTTGTCATTTTTTCAAGCATCTCTCCTTCTCAACACAAAGGATCTCCCATCCTTCAGTCACAGCCCAGGTCTCAGAGCACGGAGAGACCCACCTCTGCCAACAGCTGCTCAAGTTGACTCCTTGAAAAAACATAAATTAAGGGGTATGCCCACACAACATACTGTCCCTTGGCCCCTGGATCCCACATTGATCTGCTGAGGTAGACAGCAACCACCGCTGAATAATAGAAACAGCAAACATATCCTAGGCTCAGTGTAAGGAGTCACCCTGCTGTCCCCAATCACACACCAGGACAGAAAATAGCTGATTGCTGGGTTTTTCTCCATGTAGCCAGCAACACTACAGCAGGGGTTACTTGGCTGAAAGGTGAGCTAAATGCATGCTGGAGAGAACCGCATGCTATTATTTAGCAGAGAATAGAAATTAACAATCACAACCTAATTATGGGATGACAGGGGTGGGGTTTTTTTGCCATTTGAGGCATTTAAATGAAGATCCAGTGTCTCCTTTTAGGAGAGGCAGCACCTCTGTCAGAGCTACAGACTCTGTGCAGGATTTATGAGCTCTGATCCATGAGTAATACTGAAAGTCAGAAAAGAAACATTTTATTTGGGTTTGAAATATTGAATCTAGGAATAAATAACAGGCCCACATCATCACGCACGTTCTCTATTCACCTCCATTATTTCCCTCGTGCATTTTAATCCAGTGACCGCTCCTGTCCAAACCTGTCAACGGTTTCTCCATCCATTGGAAACCAATTGCAAAAGTCCAAGCATTAACTAGGATCACATCAAAAGCGGCAGAAAGGAGGTCCCAGCTATGTAAGGTTTAGAATTCATCAGGAAAAGAAAGTTAAAATCCGGAAGAATGGGACCACTTCTACCCAGACACAAGAAAAGGAAAATCCTCCCCCCTACACTTGCAAAGGAGTCCTTCATGGAGCCAAAATCTGAAGTACCGTGGTGTTTTCAGGACACTATGTCTGTGTGGTTAACAAACATGCAGCATTTCCTACCCAAGAATCAAGAGGCTCCTGTGTGGAGGTATAAGATAAAGGTATGCCTTACTCGCTGTTCCCTCTTTCTTTTCTTACCAGATGAAGTTTTCACTGCCAGTGCTGAGCAGGAATGAAGAACGACAGGCCTTAAACGGTCACTGAAAAAAAAAAAAAAGAAAAAAAAGCTTTGCCTATTAAGCCTTAGCTAGAAGTATTTTTAAAAAAGATTTTACATTGGAACAATAAAAATGAAGAAATTTACAGATATTGATTATGTGTCCTAGGCAGGAAAGGAAAGAAAGCAAAAAGAACAAGAAGACGATGATTTTATTCCTGGAAGTAGTGGTGATCCTTATGATACAAATCAAAAGAAAAGACCTTGACATATACTTCAAAGAGTAGCTGATGAACAGATTAATCCATTAATTCTATCCTGCTGTTTTCTGTCTTCCCACGTTAAATTTTCTTTTTCACTAGCTCTCATTTTGCAAAATTATTTTCTATTCAACTTAAGAATTACCTCATTCATTACTAAGACATGAGATGCCACGTGACAGACAGACCATAGAAAACACCGGAATATTTTTGCAGTCGGTGCATTCTCTGAACAGCCAAGGACCGTCTGTGTTAACTCTGCAGAAACCTGATTTCAAATTTGCACCAGGATACATAGAATCATAGAATCATAGAATTGTCCAGGCCGGAAGGGACCTCCAAAGGCCATCTGGTCTGACCTCCCCGCAGTCAGCAGGGACACCCCCAATCTGACCAGGTTGCCCAGGGCCTCATCGAGCCTCACCTTGAATATCTCCAGGGATGGGGCCTCAACCACCTCCCTGGGCAACCTGTTCCAGTGCTCCACCACCCTCACAGTAAAGAACCTTCTCCTGATCTCCNGGCTCCAGACCTGCACACAGTACTCCAGGTGAGGTCTCACCAAAGCAGAGTAAAGTGGCAGAATCCCCTCTCTGGACCTGCTATACATCTCTTGATGTAGTCCAGGATGGGATTGGCCTTCTGGGCTGCAACGGCGCACTGCCTGCTCATGTCCAGCTTCTCGTCCACCAGCAGCCCCAAGTCCCTTTCCTCAGGGTTGCTTTCTAACACCTCACCCCCCAGTCTGTGCTGATGGCGAGGATTGTTCCGGCCCACTGACAACATACGCAGACTGATTTGCAAAGATCTTTGGGACACGCAAGTTGGTCTCCATCAGGATCCCTGGAAGTCGGGACTTTTAAAGAGGCCTGTCCTTGGGGAGCTGTGTTTGACAGCGTTAACGGTATGTCTTCGGCTACGCGGCATGCTTCTCCTATCTCCCTGGCTGCTGCTAGGAGATGAACTCTTCTCAAGAATCAGGCCACAATAATCCCAAAGAGTGAATATTTTGAAATATTTTGTGGACACCACACAGAAGGAAAAAAGTAATATTTAAGGGTAGAAACCCAAATGCATTGTGCTATTGCGAACCATGGCATTGGTTTGCCATAAACATCACTCAACGCAACTAGCTCTGCAAGTTCAACTTCCCATCTAATCAAGGACTTTCACCTCTTTCTCATTGGTCTGTTGGATAGCTTTGTAGCTACCAAGAACTGATTTGGGGTACAAAACTAGGGTTTAAATAGACAGCACATGAGATTTAACCTTCATTAGAGACATCACAGTTGTTACTTCTTCTCTATCAGTAGCACCGTGGCCGCAAATGGAAATCTATACCATGAATCTCATTAATATCACACTATTGACCATCTTTCCCTGCCCTTGGTAATTCATAGTACCATCTCCCTGCTTTATTACTCAGTACGTTCAGATGACATACTGCAAATAGTGACTGTGTATCTGTATTATAGTTTGTATCGCCCAGACTCACTCCCCCAAACGTTTTCCCATCGGTGATGCTCTTAGCTGGCCGTTGTGACATTCACTGATCAACTCAGGATTGAAGCTTGTTCCTCATCAACCCGATGGAAATTTTACTGCTTTCAGTAGAAATTGCAGCTGGTAAAACTGAAAGTCCCAGGGGAAGGCCCCAAACCCAAGCCTTTACCTGGGCTCTATACAGACATAAAATCACATATGTAACTTAATTCAGTGAAAAAAGTTTTAAAGGACAGTCCTCTCCTTTTTTTTTTTAGGTGAAAAATGTTAACGAAAACTGCTGGGGATGAAACATCTTCACTTAGAAGTGATATACACAAAAATACATAATGATATACACTGGAATTTGAATATCAAATTATTCAGTGCCCTCAGCTGCTGGGGATGTGCAGGAATAACAAGGCACACTTCAGAGAGAAGCATTCTGAATAGTGATGGTGGTGTTTGATTTGTGCTTTTTTTTTTTAACCAAAACACAAATCAGTGTTTCTGGAGTGCATTGTTATTTGGACAAACATCTCGAACTAATAGGCAAAAAATAGGTTAAAAATAAAGATATTTGACACATTGAGCACTTACGAGTGAGGGTATTACCTCTGGAGGCAATGCCCTGTCCAAAGTTTATTGTATTTCAAAATAAATCAAATCTGCTTAATGTATAGCTAGCATCTGCACTTCATGCATTTTTTTTTCCTAAACAAAGATAAAATGTCATGTACAACAAACTAATGGCTTAGAAATAGCTTTGACATTAATCACCCAAGTACCAAATTGGTGCCAATCCATTTATCTTGACTGTGATACTTTCAGAAGAAAGATAGATAAATATAGAGACACAAAATACAGGGGTGCTTAGCTCAAGTAGAATAAACTCCAGTGTTGGTGAAAAGGAAAATATGAAAGAGGCCATTAAACACATGCTCACACAAATTTATTTACATATAAAGAACAAGGGGACCGTTTGCTGTAACTAAACGTAAGATAATGAGAAGTGGAAATCACCAATTAGAATCTATATATTAGCAATAAGTACTCTGAAAAGTCCGCAATGCTGAATGTGCCAATACTATCAGCCTACTGTACTTTTCAAGCACTGCCATTTCTAAGAGCTCAACACAGAATTTTTAGTACACAGCATAGCTCACTGATTTCTTATGAGGACAAATCACACTTAATTTCCCCTTGTATTAAATGTCCAGTAACAGGCAACACATACTAAATAGTCTCCCTTCCAGATACTGCTAGCTCTCGCTCTGTATTGACCTAAAAATGTGTGTATGAGTCCAAATTTTATGATTGTTTGCATAGATTGAGCATATCCTGTATCAGCAACTACAATAATACAGTAATAACCTGGTAAGAAACCATAGTGCACCTGCAGAAGTAGCCAGGCATGATGCTTGCAGGCTAGCACCCAAAAATATGGGTTCCCTTTCCTCTCTGTCCATGTTCTCCAGCAGTATCTAATCCCTCAAGACGGCTACCCTTTTTCCATGGATCTCTTTATGCTCAGTAACGTCAGGGGACACTCGCGGTATAAAACTTAAATTTGTTCCTTTGAAACTAAACTACCTGAAGACCCATTCAGTCATGCCAAGCACCACCCAGCTCCTGGCACAGGCAGTGCCAGCTCTGAGTTTTAGGTGTTACCACGAACAGAGTGACGAGGAAATGGGTGCCTCTGCCCAAAGGAGTGCCCTGGGGAGTGCCAGGAGCAGAAGTGAGACTGGGTAAGTGACATATAGGTACCCTTCCCAGTTATGACTGAAATTGTGGGATCTGCAAGCGGTTCTTCACATAATCATAGAATCTTCATGGTTGGAAGGGACCTTTGAGATCATCGAGTCCAACCATAAACACACAAAAACACCCAACCCAACAATCTCGGGCACTAGAGCATGCCCTGAAGTGCCACCTCTACACGTTTCTGAAATCCCTCCAGGGATGGTGGGATTTAAGGACTGGGCAGGCCGTTCCAGGGCCTGACCACCCTCTCCGCAAAGTCATTCTTCCTCAGATCTAATCTAAACCTCCCCTGCCCCAACTTCAGACCATTTCCTCTGCTCCTGTCATCATTCCCTTGGGAGAAGAGGCCAATCCCCACCTCTCTACACCCTCCTCTCAGGGAGCTGTAGAGGGCAATGAGGTCTCCCCTCAGCCTCCTCTTCTCCAAACTAAACATGCCCAGTTCCCTCAGCCTCTCCTCGTATGACGTGTTCTTGAGTAGGTAGGAACCATGGTGGGCTGTGATCAGACCCTGCTCAGGAAGCGCTGGAGAAAACTGCGTACCCTTTATGCAGCCCACACGTCACTTCTCTGCCGCAAGCCTGATGGATGGAAAGCTGCCTTCTAAACAATCACTCCATGGGTTTTGTACATCCTCCCCCCTTCCTCCCCTGGAGACGAACCAAAAAAGCACGAAGAAGAGCGCAAGGTGCTGCCAAAGGCAAGGCTGTGGTGCAACCCTGCCTGTGCAGGTACCCACCGTACCCAGGCTCCTAGGGCACAGCGACAGCACGAGGCAAGCACAGGTTGTACCCAGAGACCAGCCCAGTCCCATGCCCAGCTCAGCACTGGGACCAGGCTTCCCGAGCCCTGATCAGCGACAAGCTGCAAGACTCCTTCCCTCCCGGTTCATGAGCAAATATTCTAAGTGAAGCCACCTCGTTAAATAAACGGGATCTCCTGTTCTTGCAGGGAGGAGAGAGATGAAAGGGCATCAGGTGCGGGCTCCTTTTTGCATGAATGCAGCCACGTGTGACTGCCATTAGCACCAAAGAGCTTTACACACATGTACACGGTGAGAAGATACTCTGCCCCCCACGCCTCTGCTGAAAGGAGAACAAAAGTACTGAATGAAGGGCAGTCCTAGATACAGTGGGTAATAGAGTATCACGTATAACTGACAAGCCAGACAATAAGCCTGCAGCCAAAGAAACACATTTTTATTATCAGTAGGGGAAAGCAAGTGGATTGTACTGTTCCTCACAAATTCCTATTTACACATTTCATAAAACCTTGATTCCCTGTAGTCCTGTCCACGAAAGCACTTCAAATTCATTTCTGCTGGTAACACAATTCACTGTTATGGCAGCAGGCTTTAGTCCCTGCAAAACAGCAAGACTGAGACTACGGCAAGGTCTTTCTTCTGCAGACAAAGGAAATCTTATCCATTAAGATCTCCTGGATGACAGTCCCCATCATAACACAGATGCATATGAAGAGGATGATGCAGGTCAAGGAGAAACATTGCAGAAAGGCTGTTGGGAAGAGCAGGAAATGTGTGAAACAGACTCAAGGTGCTTTGCCAAGAAATTACATTTTAGCATGACAGATGCTAATACCATCATAGCACCACCTCAAGGCCTCATCAGAGCTACGTGCTGCAGGCTAGGAGGCTCCTTGAGCCCAAAGACCTTGTAATCTAAAAAGACAAAATTGCATAATGCTTGGGAGGGGGTAGCAAGTCAAGAAGGGAAGTCAGTTGCTTACCCTTATTTTATCTGCCGGCCCGAGCTGCAAGGTGTCCTGTGCAGACTGAAATACTGATGTTACAGAATCATAGAATCGTCATGGTGGGAAAGGACCTCTGAGATCGTCGAGTCCAATCACACACACACAAAAGACCCTCACAATCTCAGGCACTAGAGCATGCCCTCAAGTGCCACCTCTATACGTTTCTTAAATCCCTTCAGGGATGGGGACCCCACCACCTCCCTGGGCAGGCCGTTCCAGGGCCTGACCACCCTCTCAGGAAAGTCATTCTTCCTCAGATCTAATCTAAACCTCCCCTGCCCCAACTTCAGACCATTTCCTCTGCTCCTGTCATCATTCCCTTGGGAGAAGAGGCCAACCCCCACCTCTCTACACCCTCCTCTCAGGGAGCTGTAGAGGGCAAGGAGGTCTCCCCTCAGCCTCCTCTTCTCCAAACTAAACATGCCCAGTTCCCTCAGCCTCTCCTCGTAGGACTTGTTCTCCAGACCCCTCACCAGCTTGGTGGCTCTCCTCTGTTGTCTTCAAAACAGTAAAGACCTGCTCCTGATGCACACAGGCTTCTTGAGTAGTCCGGCCGTGAGCCCATATGGGAGGCAATCTTCATAAAATATAAGACCAGCTCTGTTTACATAATTTAGTACTATAAATTGCACTCAAATCAATGAAAATCATTGTTTTAGTTTAAAAATCACCTCTTTTGGTGTCTCTGAACACCTAAATACCTTTCAGTATGGGCTGGAGGATCGTATGACCTCCTCTGTTAACGCTTTTATAAAACTTTGTCCTGTATGGCTTTTTTTAAGATGTAAGTCTTCTCTAAGGCTTACAAGCAGTAAGCTTTCAAATTTCTCCAGGCCCCTTTTAGTGGCCTCATATTTCTTCTCCTTACCTCTGAACTCCATTTATTTGCTCACAAACCAACTCATGACAACTTTTGTCAATGAATTTAATGCTCTAGTTAGCAAGGAAGGAGCCTGTTAGCTAGCATTTATTATAAATACTCCACACTCAGCAGGCAATGGACTATACAGACATTTGACTAAGAGATAAATTGCAGCAAATAATTTAAGGTATTTTTTTTTTACCCACTAAAAGTAGGCAATCGGAATCGAAGGCAACAGAATGATTTTCATGGTGACAGCTGTAGCAAAAAGGGTCCTATAAAAGATATGTCTGTACATAAAGAATACTTAATAGAAAGCGCTGCCTGCAGACAGCAGGGAATACACAGTTTAGTGTAAAGCTCCTGCTACGCCAGGCGAACGGCTGCTGGTCAGCAGCCATACGGATGCAGATTTAGGACCACCTGAAAGATTTCAAACAGCAAAGGAAGGAAAACTAAGCTAGGCAGCTTATAGGGTTATACGGAATCACAGCATCTTCATGGTTGGAAGGGACCTTTGAGATCATCGAGTCCAACCACACACAAAAAACCACAACGAAAACCCAACCCAGCAATTTAACAATCTCAGGCACTAGAGCATGCCCTGAAGTGCCACCTCTACACGTTTCTTAAACCCCTCCAGGGATGGGGACTCCACCACCTCCCTGGGCAGGCCGTTCCAGGGCCTGACCACCCTCTCAGCAAAGTCATTCTTCCTCAGATCTAAGCTAAACATCCCCTGCCCCAACTTCAGACCATTTCCTCTGCTCCTGTCATCATTCCCTTGGGAGAAGAGGCCAACCCCCACCTCTCTACACCCTCCTCTCAGGGAGCTGTAGAGGGCAAGGAGGTCTCCCCTCAGCCTCCTCTTCTCCAATGTGACAGACCCTTCATGCCAAGCCAGGCCCAAGGTTTAGCCAGGCTGTGAGGGGGTACGCCACCACCTACATTCACCCCAGGAGACACTTTGGCCCACCATCATTCAGCCCCAGCTCTCCTCTATGACCTTCAATTACAGCCCCCAGCAGCTCCAGCCCTTCCATCCTCCACAGCTCAGCCACGATCTTCCTTCTAGAAGGGCAGCACTTCTTCCTTTTCCCTGGATTCAGCTTAAAAACCCTTTAACTCCCATTTGGAACCAGCAAGTCCCAACAGCCAAGTCCCAACAAAGCAGGGTCCTGGGTGTTGACACTCAAAGAAAAATAAGTATCTACAGCAGAGCACACCTCTCTTAGGTGCAAAGACTGCAAGGAGGTAGACCTGCTCTAGCCCAGTATGGCCACCTCCTCTGAGGTGACTACTAGGCGAGTTGGCTGCACCTCCTGGAGAGGCTGCCCTCAGGACACCCACCCATTTCCCACCTCCCTCTTCAAGCATTTGCGAAACCAGCCCAAGCACCACTCAACCCAAACATGCCCTTTTGGCATCCAAGTGGCATTAACCTCACCCTGGAGATGTGGCCTCTAATTCATACTGAAAATCAAGCTGTTAGGCTACTAAAATCCTTTTGAAAAACCATATTAAGTATATATTTGCTTCTCAAGGGACCCATATTGGCTGTGGTGTCTGGCTCTCGAGTAGGTCTACAGCTCTCCTAAATCCATTAAGAACTCCTGAACATCTCGGAGTATTTCTAAATTGCCATTTTCATAATGCATTTCCTAGAGGAAGCTCTGAGTCAAAACAACTTCTGCTAGAAGCGCCAAAAGAAAAACATTACGATGATGCATGGAGCATTAGCTGCACTGCAAAAAACCAAAATAATGGAATCACACTGTAATGATTTTCAAAACTATTAACTTTGTTAATGAGTCATTAAAAATTTACTCCCTGCACTGATTCAGGGGGAGAACACAGTCATTCATTAAAATCTCATCCAAAAGGCTTTAATCCAGATGCCTCTTGAAATGTATGGACCGTGCATATGTTTGGTTTTAAATCACAAAAGTTTGGAATGTGGAAAAAAAATCTTTTGGGAAGGAATAATGTAGAAGTTTACTCAAAGTATTTACTACAGTATTGCAAATGTGTAACAGCAGCTAAAAAACAACAAAAAAGAGGGAGAGTGGCATCAATGGGACTGTGATATACATTAAAGACTCAGCTATTTATCATTATTAAACACCTCTGCTCTGCCACTAATCATATGCTTAATGCATGATAATTAAACATGAGTCCACAGAACGGGAGGAACGTGTTAAAGGACAGTAATATTTAATTTTCCAGGAACACGAGTCCAATTTAAAGGGTTTGGTTTTTAAGGAGTAGGCAAAGCACAGTGAGTTGGCAGTCCTGCCACCTCCTATGATTTCATTACAAATCCAGTGACATTTCATGCTCAAGCTGTGGTTCCTGAAGCCTCTTACATGAAGGAAATTCTCAGCTTTTCTTTTATTCATAAGTGACTTGCCTTTCAGCTGGCAGAGGTAAGCTTGAAAATGTAAACCCTAAAGAAATACCCAAGAGAAATACACCCGCACACATCCTGGAGTCTCAGGATTTTAAGGTAATCTCATGATTTATGGAATCCTTGCTCACAATTTCTCTACTTTGGCAAGTAGTGAACTGTTCTGAGGTAATCTATGAATATGAATACGCAATTACAGTTTCAACACCAGGCTCTATTGTATTTTAAATTAGAACATTTTACTTTGAAATGCAGTGAACTAATACACAATGGTATTGTAAGAAAAGTCGCCAGGGAATAAAAAAGCAGGTGCTTCTCAAGAGCAAACCAGAAGGAAGGCAGCCAAGCTTCAGGCTTACTGTCCCCCATCACGCTGCCACTTCTGTTTTTCTATGGTTTAGGATCCTAGATCAAAAATTCTTCCCAAGATGGAAACAGGAGCATCTGCTGGAGTTGTCTAGTTAGACAAGTCGAAAGAAACAATTTGGAAGGAGAAAGAAACTGTGAGACTTTTCAAGTCGGGGAACGGTGAAGACAAAGAAAATCAGTAAGTCATACTTAGTTTCTAAAACTGTTTCACCACAAAAAGAGGATGACATGCAAGACTGCAGGAATGCCCTTTCCAGTGTTGATCTGGACTCACAGACACAAAATCCTCACTACCCTCCACCAGTCTGGTAGGCTTTTAAACTGGTTCTCCCAGGATCCTCTATAGGGAAAAGGGTAGTTTTCACTGAAAACTCTGGGAGCTGGATCACAAAAGAAAGATCTATACCTTTGGTAAGAGAGAGAGCATGAATTACTAAGAGGCAGGACAGTCTTATATATTAGTTTCAATAAAAGGGTTGTAGATCTGTAGAGAAGCTGATAAATCTACAAGAACTGCTCACAATATTCAATGTGGATTTTCTTGTGGGCCCCAGAAATTCTTCCAACCCTAATGGGAATGATTCTATGTATTTTCCAGTTAAAAAAAGAAAAAAAAAATCCTACTGGAAGAATACAAATGTTCAGAAAAATGTAGAGAAAAATGTTACATGCAAAAAGATGCACAAATTTCATGCAATAGTAGGTGGCATTATGTGAAAGGAGTACCCTGATTACCTGAAGGTCAAGCGACACAGCTGAGCTGCCTTAATCATCCTGAAAAATGGATAAACTATAATTAATTACCTATCTCACGAGCTCAGGCCAAAGATGAAGAAAATAATAAACCTTGCTAAAGACCTTCCCAGTCAGATAACCAATGAGGTTGATTAAGAATGTCCTCCCCTTGGCTGTTACTTATAAGGGCCCAAGAACCTTTACAGCAGGAGGGTAAGGCTCCTGCTGCCATCGTCTTTTTGGCCCACGAAGGGGAAGACTGCAGAATGGTTTGATCCCTCTTCATGTGACGGGTCAAGAGCATACGGCAGCTGTGCCCCTCATCTTCAGAATGCATTTACCTTTGCTAAATAGCAGCAAGACAGGAAAAAAAAAAGAAGGGAGCCATGCGAGCTCCCTTGCCCTGTACTACTTCTGGCCTCCCGATGCTGCAAGAGTTTGTTCACCAAAAGCCACAAAAGCAAACGTCAACCTTTCTGAAACTGTCATTAAAATTAAAGCCCGGGTCATTAACTCAGAAGCCATGTTGGTATAAGGCAGTGTGAGACTATCAGATACTGAGTTGAGAGACGCAGAGGAAACTCCAGGGTCCGCTAACTTCAGTAAGGTCCAGATTTCACCTCCAAATGCATTCTTGCCTCTGACCCCGGGGCCCTGGTGGCATTTCACTGCCCAGTTTTTACCTTGCCTGTGCAGCACCAGCGCCTGCACTATTAACCACGCCAGCATGGGAGGGGACCATCTCTTAACAACAGCTAGCACAACGAACCCCTGGGCTCTGCTCTTCTCCTGTCAGCAGCGTCTAAATATCTGCAGTCTTTTTGTAGAGGTCTTCAAAGGCAGCCACCCCCATACTCCCATTTTATTTTCTATGCTCCTTTCTAGGAGTAGCTTATTATGAGCAGGAGGACAAGGTTTCAAAGTCTCTCCACAATAACCTCCATCCACTCCTCACCAAAGCCAAGAGGACTTCTCCCAAGGAGATGAACCCACTTTCCCGTGTACCAGCGGCCTCCCAGATGCTGTTTTGTGGAGATCTCTCATGATAAACAGACACAAGCGCGTAAGCACATCCAAGGAGACAATTTTCCAAAACAGCAAATAATCATGGGAAACACGGCAGCAACCGTATTAATAAATCATGACTAAATGCCGTAATCTTTAGTTACCACGTTTTTCAACACATTTAATTTTCATGTGCTGAGTTTTCAACTCCTTTGTATTGTTCTCATTGCCAGTGCATGAGCTGCTCTTGTCAGCGACGGGCGGGCTCATCCTGGAAGATGCTCGGGGCAGCTGCTGAGGTGCTGGGTGCCTCTAGTTTCTACCAACATTGCACGAGAACCGAGCGAGCTGAGCACCATGTAGGATGAGGCCCAAAAACCATTTTGAAAATGGATGTTTCTCCTCTGGCATCCAGCAGGGACAACATGCAATTGGCTAGCACACTGATAATTATTTTTCCATTACCCCGAGAGCAGTTTCATCCTTCTTTATTTTCCTCTAATTGCCTTGACAGAATTTCCTAATCTGATCAGAGTGGAGCAGATTTTAAAAATATATGTTTTCCCTTCCGCAGATAGAGTTAATTGCTGTCAAGCCTTACGCAGTTCTGTTATGCAAAACCGGCTGCTTGCTCTGGACCGTTTCAAAACGTGAGAAACACATCGTTCCCCGGCTGCTGTGTCCCGATTCCTTTGCACGTGAAGGATAATCACAAGATGAAAGTATCCTACTGGAAACCAAGGTGTCTGCCTGAGGGCTCTGCTTCCAACTCCACGGGCAAGCAGAAAGCTTTGCCCCATCTCCATGGGTTGACTACGCAAATAGAAAAAAAAAAAATGTTCTTTCTCTCAGTCTTTTTGTCTTATCTGCTTATCTTAGCACACCTTCGGGGATGGGAATGCCTTGCACTGTGTGTGCAAACAATGCAGCATCACACCACACACCGGATCCTGGCTGGGCTGGTGGCCCCTCACTGCTACAGTAGAATAAAGAGTAAGAATTATTGGCCAGATCTAAATGGCATTTGAAAACCGATTCTGCTGTAACTCCGCTGAAAACCCCTACTGCTTTTGCATTAGAATTAGTTAGCTCATCATCAGATACGTTCCTCTTGATTTTTTTTCATCCCAGACTACAATACATGGCAATTTCTTATTTCTTTCTGCTATGAAGGCTGCTACATTAGCCTCAGCATAAAGAGAACAAATGAGCTTCAGTCCATGTCCCCAGAAACGTGCTCCAGATGGAGTGCCATTTTAAACATTAGAAATGGTTGTCCGCTGGGGTCAAAATGACAACTACAAAGTCACACGGGAAGCGGAAGCAAAGAGTGGTCTGAGCCAAGCAGCATAACATCGCCTCTCTGCATCAAAATTCTTCCTTCTCATCCCCACACACAACCTCGCAGTTGGTTTTAGAGGAGTTTTAACCTCCAAAACCGGTCCTCTCTTCCGTTTCCACAAACTTTATCTCAAGATAGGGCTTCTAAACAATCCAAATATTTTCTCTTTGAAAATGCAACCTCTATTTTCAACGTTTTTAAGCAGAAGCAAAAGGGCAAGGCAGAAACACATTCTTCACAGATTCAGGCTGCATCCAGTGGGTAGTTACAGTTAACAAAACCCAGCATTTTTTAATCAGATAAACTATTCAACCAAAGTACTGTGAACATATCTGCTGTGAACACTTTAATTTGCTGCTTCTTTATTGGGTTTTGGAAGGAGTTATTGAGTTTCCTTATTGATTTTTAGTGAGTGAAACGGTAGTTTTCATTGGGATCTTGACTGAGCTAATTGATAAGCTCTTGGTAATAAACAATAGCAGTGGCAAAAAGGTAAATGAAATGCAATCAGTAAAAAAAAAAAAACGCCTTCGGAAACTTGTGAAATGATATCATTATAGCTACAAGCCGTGTTGCTGCAGAAACACTTGAGAGCTGCTGGGGTAATGAGTGCTACTGGGAATGTAATGACTGCACACCGAGTAATTAACATGTTACATGAATTACTGACACTTCTAAGGACGCATGTTTATTTTAGCTTGCTGGGCAAGATTAAATAAAATAAAGTATTCTATAATTTACTTGATATGGCGTTTTCATTTCCTATCGCTTGGTTATAACTTAAAATGGAAGATGAGGTCGCAGACATACACTCTGCATGCACAGTTAAATCCGTAGGGTTCAACTTAAAAATCGTATCGAAGACCACAGTGTGATCTCTCATTGCAAGCTATTAATATCTATTGAACCACTGCTCAAAGAACTTGTGAAGGCATAATGCAGTATAATTCACTGTATTTCATGGGTCTGCCTTCTAAGTCATGCCTGATGCCATCTTAGCCAATGCACTCAACAAGCAAAAAGAAAAGAAAAAAAAAAAGCCATGGTTTAAAAGGGGAAAATAGTCACTTGGCCAAATAATACAGACATAATGCAGTTGTTCAATCAACTAAAAGAGAGTGCTTGCTTCCTTTCAGTGGTTCCCAGCGACAGGACAAGAGGAAACGGGCAAAACTTGAATATAAGAAGTTCCACCTAAAGATGAGAAGGAACGTCTTCACTTTGAGGGTGGCAGAGCCCTGGCAGAGGCTGCCCAGGGAGGGGGTGGAGTCTCCTTCTCTGGAGACATTCCAAACCCACCTGGACACGTTCCTGTGCAACCTGCTCTGGGTGGCCCTGCTTTGGCAGGGGGTTGGCCTAGATGATCTCCAGAGGTCCCTTCCAACCCCATGGGATTCTGTGACTGTGCTTTGGAAGGGAAAATTTCTCTTAATAACTGTCAGGCACCTAGCTAGGTCAGACCCCCACGTTTACCACCTGGGTTGAGACAAGAGGGGCTGGAAATGGAAAAAGCAGAAGAAGAAGTTACTATTGCTTGTTAACAGAAAGATGCAAAGGATACAAATAAGGAGGGTTGAAATAGAAATTGCCGTTAAAAGTGCCATAGTGGGTTAGCAACCATATTCCTTTGAGCCTTTTTTCTTTCCTTTACAGAACAGGAGTTGAAGCTCTTCGGTCAAAAGTGATAAATGCCCTTGCCCTGGCTCTTGCTCACAGCCTGTGCTATTACACATCTGCACGGTTCAGGTAGAACACAGCTCCCCGACCAGGGAATGAAAGACGGCTCCCTTAGCCCATATTTCAGAGGCAGCTGGAATCACTGCTCTCGTCTCATGGAGAAAAGAGACATTTCAGCCTTGCCAAGACAAGTCAACAGAAACTCACCCTGACCACAAAAAGTGTCTCTGCTCAGCTGTGTAGACATAACCTGGGCTCCTGAGCTGAACAGGTAGCCAAGCATTATGCTTATTCCCTTCCTTATAGTAAGGAAGGCACATAAGAAAGTGCTGCTTTAACCCATAGCCCTCTGTAGCGCTCAGTATGCCCCAAGCCTCCTCACAGTATGTGCTCAAGGTGTCCCTGCGGTGGCAGTACTTGGGATTAAGGAGTGGATAGACAGNCCTCCTCATGTTGAGGTGGAACTTCTTATATTCAAGTTTGTGCCCGTTTCCTCTTCTCCTGTCCCTGGGCACCACTGAAAAAAGACCG
The DNA here is from genome assembly GCA_013399435.1 of Arenaria interpres. Classification (NCBI taxonomy): domain Eukaryota; kingdom Metazoa; phylum Chordata; class Aves; order Charadriiformes; family Scolopacidae; genus Arenaria; species Arenaria interpres. The sequence goes on from VXAK01008453.1 coordinate 158,996, forward strand.
GCCCCATCCTCTTGACACCCTCCCTTGAAGTATTTCTAAGCATTGATCAGATCCCCCCTCAGCCTTCTCTTCTCCAGACTAAAAAGCCCCAAGCCCCTCAGCCTCTCCTCGTAAGGGAGATGCTCCAGGCCCCTCATCATCTCTGTAGCCCTCTGCTGTCCCCTCTCCAGCAGTAGAGACATTTTGGTTTTAGAAACAATGAAGGCTTCACCCACAGATGAAGCAGGATGAGGCACGAGTGTAGGCAGAGCTGGCTTTCAGAGCAGCTGTTCAGATACTTGTATCCTAGGTGAGACACTATGGTTTCTGAAAATATTCTTAATGCGATTTGTCAACCTGCAAGGAGAAGGAGAATCAGACAACTGTAACTATGGCAATAAGATCATTACTGGTGCGGAAGATCTAGCCTTTCCCAGTGCTTCAGCAGCCTTCATACATGATGCCAATTAGACAAATTCTTCGTGATTCCTTCAGACTTGTACGGTACCGAATGCACAGCCTCAGACTCTAATGAACAAGATTCACTTAAAATTATGTGACATAACCATTGTTGCAAAGTATGTTAAACAAATTTGGCCATTATTTTCCCCTGCTGCTTATCCTTTTTCATTTCAGCACCGTCTCTAAGGACTTAGAGCTAGTTACTGAAGGCTGACACACGTGCTTATGTTGCAGCGGGTTAGAGAATGCTCTGCCAGCTCACCCCGTGCATTTCTCTTCATGATGCTAGACAGCTCCCAAAGAGTGCCCAGCCATTCAGAAACCTGGCCTCTTTGAGTGCAGAGCTCTTTAAAGAACCAGCCCTGGTGGGGGTGCTGTAGATGTCCTAAAACCAGGTGTGCAATGTGATTATCTGGATGAGGATCTGTTAATCCCGTGGTCACATCTGCTCATTTCAATCTTGCAAAGACTGGGTGATCACTCAATTTTCCTACCATGAATGACTTCAATTCTTTTGACTATTCCGTAGTGTGAAATAAAAAGCATTTGCAAACATCCCTGAGGGCTTGTAGCTAACATTGGCTAGCTATTTATCAGCAGAACTGTTTCCATTAGGAACAGCTAATGGCCAGAGACGAAAACCTTCATGGACCATGTTCCTTTTGATGGAGCATGATCACTTCCTTTTCCCGTACCTTACCAGATCCTCAGCAGTCTCCTGTGAGCTATTGGATTTCCCAGTTCTCAGCTACCAGTACACAAGGAACTTTGAAAGGACAACAGATCCTAGCTGTGGTGCTTGCACATCCAATTTATCTGTTGGCCATGTGAAAGCCAGCATCCCAACCCCAAGCTAGCCATGGCACCAGACCCAACACTGATGTTCTTCAACCATTCCTCCATCTTCTAGCTCAACAAGGTTTTCTGCAATCTCTGCTTAGTGCTCAATTCTTTATTTTCTGCAAGGCTTTACAAACCAAATAAGACAGAGGTGAAAGAGACGGAGGTCTTGGTTGCCTATGAAGCACTCAACTCCTACAGTCCTTTTTTTGCACATCAGCTTCCTCCCACGACTTTAGCCAACCATCAATTGTCTTTTTAATTCTGGCCCAAGATATTACTCCACCTTGCTCTACTAAGTAGTTTCAACTGTGAGGAACTTTTCAACTTTTTCTCAAAATACCCTGAGACTACCGAGAAAGCTAAATAATCACGGCGTACAAAATGCTTTGATGCAATCATCAGATGAACAGAAATCTTAGGACGAACAGAACACCTTAGGACCAGAAATATCATAAAATAAATCAGAAACAACCTTTTAAAAATGTTTGTTTGTTTCAAAACAATTTCTCCTGAGTCCCTGCAGATGGAACTCATGCAAAGGGCAAGACACTCTGGATGGGGCAAAGCAAGGCACCACTCTACTGAAGATGGATGACGGCACTGTAATAGCACTGTGTCATCTAAGCTGGGGGAACTACAGTGCTGGAGTCTGGAGTGAAAAGTAGGAGGACCTTAAAAACATCCTGTTATTAAAAAAAGCTGTATTTACTGCAAATCTTCTTGAAATATCTTCATTATGTGCCTTATACTGCCAGTTTTCAACAGTTGTTCTTATTGTCATCTCCATTCCTCTTATAAAGCAGATTATTTCTCTTAGTGATCAACTTCTCCTATTGTGCAAAAGTTCCCTGATGCAGGCAGACTTCTTAGGTGTTTTTTGTAGAGATTGTCTTCTTGTTACTGTTCAACAAGCAGCTGTTCATAATCCCAAAGCTTAACAATTACATTAATTTTAAACTAAAGGTTGGAGCCATAAATTTTCTCCAGTATTTCCTGCAGCTAAAGAAACTCAGTAATCAACCAAAAGAAAACACTAATGATATTTCATTACTTCTTTATTTTCTTGTCACATGTGCTGCAGTAACATTCGAAGATAAACAAGCGTTTGCTTTTCAGATTTCATTTTGAACACAGAAATCACTGCAGGGCACACAATAAAACTTGATTTTTGGCTTATGCTCCACAATCAATAGTTAATCCTCAGCTGAACATTCGATACAAGGTGCTCTGCTTAACCTTTTGTCTCCTGCTTCTCTCTCCTTTTTGCGTGCTATTTGATTTCAATTAAGCTGTGACTGAATATATCACCTCCGGGCAGGATATCTTTCCTTAAATTAAGCAGCACTTTCCCTCGTGATCTTAATCAGGAGCTCCTTGAGGAGGAGTCCCTGCTGTTGCAACTGGACACCGAGCTCTCCCCTTCCCAGCACCTTTGAGTAGAGAAGTGTATGGGATAGACCAGTAGAAAAGGAGTGGGGCTACCACAAATAACAGGATAGTGATGGACACTAACATGAATACTGACACCAAGAATAACAACCTGTTCTAGGGGAGGACGGTAAAAATTCAGCATTTCAACCAGCACAGTACAAATACAAGTTATTCAAAAGCTCAGTTCAGACGAATCTGACTGTCTGGTCTATCTTCTCTGGTCAAAGCTTTCTTGAAGGTGATCCTAGAATTTTCAGAAGCCAAGGTCAAATCATAAATTTGGTGAGTCTGATATTTCGATTAAATAAATGCCAGATAAAGCACCAGGAATTTTTCACTATTGTGAAAAATGTTCTACCTCCCGCCAGTCCCCAAATCAGTATTTCTGTGACCCTGAAAAATTACTTCTCTACGGACTGTGAAGTGCCTGTGTGAGGCTCCCTGCAAAGCAGAGAGATACTACTGCTGTTACTTGACCACTTATTTTTATCGGGTCCTTCGACATTTGCTTCTAAGAGGGCCTGCTGAAGCAGCACAGCTTGGAATGTTTTTATCACATCCACTGTCATCCTTCTTGCTTGGATCTGCTGCAGTTCAAGCAGCTTTGCAGAGCAGGCACCAGTGAGACAGTCATACCCAAACTACCATTATGGAATCATTGATTTGAGAGAGTTGGAAGGGACCTCTAGAGACCATCCAGTCCAACTCCCCTGCCAAAGCAGGGTTGCCCAGAGCACAGCACTCAGGACGCCATCCAGGTGGGGCTTGAAGATCTCCAGAGAAGGGGACTCCACTCCCTCCCTGGGCAGCCTCTTCCAGGGCTCTGCCACCCTCACCCCAAAGAAGTTCTTCCTCAGATTGGAGTGGAACTTCCCATGTTCCAGCTTGTGCCCGTTGCCCCTCATCCTGTCACTGGGAACCACTGAAAAGAGTAGAGCTCCATCCTCCTTCAACCCACCCTTGAGATACTTGTAAACATAGGTATGGTCTCCCCTCAGCCTTCTCTTCTCCAGGCTAAAGAGCCGCAGCTCTCTCAGCCTTTCCTCATCAGGGAGGTGCTCCAACACCTTAATCATCTTAGTTGCCCTACGCTGGACTCTCTCCAGCAGTTCCCTGTCTCTCTTGAACTGGGGAGCCCAGAACTGGACGCAGGATTCCAGTTGTGGCCTCCCCAGTGCAGAGCAGAGGGGGAGAATGACCTCCCTCCACCTCCTGGCCACACTCTTCCCTACGCAGCCCAGGATCCCATTGGCCCTCTTGGCCACAAGGGCACATTACTGGCTCATGGATAGGTTACTATCCACTGGGACCCCCAGATCCTTCTCCTCAGTAGTGCTTTCCAGAAGAAAGCACTGTTCTCTTCTTCCTGTACAACCACGTAAAACTACAGTATATTTCTGTTAAGGTATCCAGAGACACTCCCAATCTGAAATCCACCCAGTCCATGCTAAAGATTCCTCTCAAAATGCCATAATTAAGGAAGTGGTTGACTTCAACTTCCAGAAGCTGCCTTGGAGAAAGCAATGTCAAAGTCTCTAATCTTGGAAACTAGAAGCAAGTTGTACACTCCTCTACCATAATTTTCTTCTTCTCGGTGCACTTGGTTCACTCAGTTTGAAAAGTTGATCCACCCCTAAAGACAGAATCTTGACTTGGCCAGAGTTTTGAAGCAGATCCCTTCGCCCCTTTCAAGTGGGACAGTTGACAGACTGAGAGAGTTGGGGCTGTTCAGCCTGAAGAAGAGAACGTTCTGGGGAGATGTTATAGTGGCCTCCCAGTACCTGAAGGGGGCCTACAAGAAAGCTGGGAAGGGACTGTTTGCAGGGGAATGTAGTGATAGGATGAGGGGCAATGGTTTAAAACTAGAGTAGGGTAGGTTTAGATTAGACATTAGGAAGAAGTTCTTTACAATGACGGGTGGTGAGACACAGGTACAGGTTGCCCAGAGAGGTGGTGGAGGCCTCATCCCTGGAAACGTTCAAGGTCAGGCTTCATGAAGCTCTGAGCAATCTGATCTAGTTAAAGATGTCCCTGCCTATTGCAGGGGAGTGGACTAGATGACCTTTAGAGGTCCCTTCCAACCCAACACATTCTATGATTCTATGATTGTATGATTCAAGTAAGCCTTACAAGAGACGACAAGGGGCAGCAAAGGAGCATTCACACAGCCTGCATTAAGCAGGTATCTTCAGACACTTCACCCAGGAGCCTGGTCTTTGCAGGCTCCCTTCACACCAAAGGGGAGAAGATCAGATGGAATGGCAGCACAACGACTGTGGCAAGATTGAACGACCCTTTACCTTATGTCTGTGGATTCAAATGCCGTAGCGGGTGACTAAGAAAAACAGCAAAGCAGCAATGTAAATTCAAAATCAACGTTGCCTCAGGTCCAATCATTAAAACTCCACAGACCAAACTGCAACGTGTCAAAATCAGATCAAGCATGTTGAAAGCTGTCACCACAGTAAAAGTTTCCAGTTAAGAAACACACTTTGATTGGGGAATATATACTCATTTTATGATTGATTTTGTCCTTTTCGTTTAAAATGAGATTAAAAGGTCAGGTTTCAGCTAACTAATACACAAGAAAGTGAATCCTTCTGCTGCTGCAACATAATTTCCATGGTCTGCAGCTACTAACTCTCTGTGGGTTGCTGTAAAGGAGCGCTATAAAATCCTGCAATCTCCACAAAAAGCTCGGTGATGCTATGGACACGCGGTATTGCTTTGAACATGCAGTTCTGGCTTTTGATGCCCATTTCCCTGCTTGCACAAGCAAAACAACAGAAAACTCCCAAGAATGAGGAGGATTCCCTACCACTGAAAAGTGTCTTACTGGCCGTAAGGGGGTATGAGAGTTGTATGCTTGGATGCTGTGTGTTTATCTACCTGTCAAGCCGTCCTCCTTTCCATGCTCCTTACAGATCCGCAGGGCAAGACCAGTTTCCTTCCTAAAACAAACATTTTAGATTTATTGTATCCTTAATGATTTGACATTTCAGGGCCTCTGTGGGGACACGTGATGGTGAGCTGGTGAGCCTGTGCCCTTTTTGAGGTAGCGTGGGATGCTCCCTCGGCAAATCCTGCCCCTGTACAGAGAGCCTGGCTCCTTAATGGCAATTTGAGAGGGCACACACCGGCACGCGTAGGGATTGTACCCCTATGCAATGAAACAGAAGTGAGGTTGCTCATTTCAAAAGAGGTGGAGGAGAGCCAGGGGATCCTTAGGGGCTGTGATGCTTCTTTGCGGATCCATCCAGCCTTTCCCGAGAAGCGTCTGCCCCCAGATCGATCCCTGGCCTCGTTATACCATAACCCCCCACTGCACCTGCATGAGAACACAGACACGCACGTACGATTGCTCTCTTGTGTCTCTTCGGTTTTTTGGTTCTTTTTTTATAAATGCCATAGAAAGTTCACCTGCATTTCATGAGTGGAATAGAAAGCACTGAACAGCTCTGCTCTCCAACGTGATTTTGTTTGTTTTCTCTTGGGAAAATAGTGTCTTGTAGACGCCATCCCACAAATATGGATTCGGCATCCAATTTAAGGGTGCGAGTAGTAGAAATGGGGAAATAGTTTTGCGACACAGGCTTTGCTTAACCCTTCTCCCTTCTCTGGTAACAGCTGCCAGGCAAGAGGAAAGGCCTGGTAAAGTTTTTGGTGTCACTTCCTTCTTTTCCGAAGTAAATTGCTGAGCAGTAGACGACACGTTTGCTTTAGTTAGCCTAAGTACTTTATTACATTTTGTGTGTGTCTGGTCTCATTTTTGGCAGCAGAGATTAAATCTCCCTTCTGACAGAACCACACTGGGGAACAAATGTCTCGCGAGTTTTGCACCAGTTCCTGGAGAAGGTGACGGTAATTTTCTGGCCTCTGTCTATCATGAGTGTACACGGCTTAGTGAGAAAGGCTGTCTTTAATTACTAATGAACTCAGTGCCTCACGCACGAAGGAACTGCTCTCATTCGAGATCTTAAGCATTATTATAAACAGCCAAGACAGGAAAACATCCTGTGTGAAGAATTGGTTAAAAGATTCCAAATGCTAAGGTTTTTTTTTATACTCTCCTGCATTAAACCTTCTGACAGGAACAAGGTGTTATTTCTGCCTGGAATAGTTGAAGGGACAAAACATTAATATATGCATATATGCAGCCCACAGCTTGTTCATTAGGAAACAGAGAAGTTGAGGAGAGTATATAGGCTAAATGTCACTGAGATATAAAACTCTTTGTGGCTATATAAAACTCTTCACTGTACTGGGAAAAGGAACATGCAAAGTATCAAAAGGGGAGAACGTGTAACTGCTCTACTCCCAAGTGCCTAATGATGGGTAAGCGCGATATAAGGCAGGAGCACATCACAGAATCATGGAATGACAGAATCTTCATGGTTGGAAGGGACCTTTGAGATCATCAAGTCCAGCCACACGCATACACACACACAAAAAACAACCAACACAAAAACAAACCACACAAAACACCCAAACCAACAGTCTCGGGCACTAGAGCATGCCCTCAAGTGCCATCTTTACACATTTCTTAAATACCACCAGGGATGGGGACTCCACCACCTCCCTGGGCAGGCCGTTCCAGGGCCTGACCACCCTCTCAGGAAAGTCATTCTTCCTCAGATCTAATCTAAACCTCCCCTGCCCCAACTTCAGACCATTTCCTCTGCTCCTGTCATCATTCCCTTGGGAGAAGAGGCCAACCCCCACCTCTCTACACCCTCCTCTCAGGGAGCTGTAGAGGGCAAGGAGGTCTCCCCTCAGCCTNTTCAGCCGACAGGCCACCAACACCCCCAGGTCCTTTTCTGCCAGGCAGCTCCAGCCCCTCTGCCCCCAGCCTGTAGCGCTGCAGGGGGTTGGTGGGACCGAAATGCAGGACCCGGCACCTGGCCCTATTGAACCTCATCCCACTGGCCTTGGCCCATCCATCCAGCCTGTGCAGGTCCCTCTGTAGAGCCTTCTGACCCCCAAGCAGATCAACACTCCCACCTAGTTTGGTGTCATCTGCAAACTTACTGAGGGTGCGCTCGATCCCCTTATCCAGATCATCAATAAAGATATTACACAATACTGGCCCCAAAACTGAGCCCTGAGGGACACCACTGGTGACCGGCTGCCAACAAGATTTCATTCCAAATGGAGAAATGCATAGACACTGTAAACTTCTGTGAAGAGACCCGTATAGCAAACTTGAACGCATTAAGAAGTAAAATTGCCTGCAGGACTTCCCTGTTTTGTGTAGACTCTTGACTCAGAAGTTTGTTCTACCTGGATGTATTTGCTGCATTTGGCAATGCCTCACCCAGTCTTCCCCGTTCTTCCTCGGTACAGGTTCAGCTTTGCTCGCTGCAGTGCTAACAGAATTCGGGATGTTGCTACAAAGCAGAGCCAGCCTGGCCCAAAGAACTACAAAGGTGTAAGGAAGAAGTGAATTCCAGTCTCGGATCACCGCTTCCACACCACAGCCTTGGCCTTCGCTCCTTCTCTGGACACTGGATTTGGCTTTCCCCTCATCAGACTAGCTCACAATTTCCTACTCCCATCAGCACCTTACGTGCCAGGGTTCTTCAAGTTCATGGCCACATGCAATACACAAGACAAGACCTGCAAGCTGAACGAAGAGCCACAAATTCTGCTAATTGCCAAATGGGTGTGAAAAATTACGTCAGCCACATTATTAAAATTGATCAAAGACATGCTTTTGGGGCTCTCCAAACCATCCCAGAGTTTAAGCCAGTTTCAGGGCGGGCAGAGGGAAATCAAGCTGCTTAATTTTAACATTTTTAAAACAAACCCTTTCCGTTTTGAACGCATTTAAGTGATATAAACTACCCCAAAGGTTCGGTTGTGCTGTTGTACCATTTCACAGTGGCAAAAGAGCAAAGAATCTAATTTTCAGCTGACCTTGCACACAGCCATACTAATTCTCACTGCCCTCCTCCCAGGCCCTCGTGTCTGTGCACAGCCCCACTGCCGTAACCTGTCATATTTTTCACCAAAAATCTCTTTCATCCACTTGCATCCCTCACTCTGCTGAAAACGTGAAGCCAGGCCTGCGCTATCTGAAAAAAAGTTTCATACTCATTTTGAGTATTGCCCTATTTATTTATTTTTTCTTTTTAAAATCACGTGACCGAAAGCAAACAAAAACGCTGCCAGATCTAACGCTAATTTTTGATGAAAAATTCATTTCAGAATTCTTTTATTCCCGCTTGGAATAAAAATAATTTTTGGTTACAAAACAGCTTGCATAACAGAAAATCTACGCCTAATGCCTTCTGAATATAAGCAGGGAAAAAGCAATGAAGCAAGAAAATACCCTCTCTTAGTATTTGACTTAGCAAAATATGCTATTAGTGAAGAATTAGCTACATGGGACAGCAAATGAGTATTTCTGGTTTTAGAGCTGGCTTGAAGCTTTGTTCCAGGGGTCACACTTGGAGAGTTATAAAAAAGGAATGCAGTGCAAGTCTCATACAACATTTGACCTTCCTCATAAAGCTCTACCTCCTGCTCTCAAGAGATAAAGGGGTGAGGTGAAGGGAAACTTCTTATATACATATATATGTATATAATAATTATTATTTTTAACAGCTTATTTCGCTCTCATTACTGAGGAAAAACAACCCCTGATTTCCAAAGGTTCAGAAAATATGAAACCCCCAAAACAGGAATCAAAAGATAACGATCCTCTTTTCCATACATCTATTTCTATCTCAAGAGAGCTGACACGTCTGGTATATCTGGTGCTATCCTTATGGTTTTTTTACTAGACAAAAAGCAAAACCACAGAGAAGACATATTTCAGCAGTTTTGTCTTATTAATACACAGAGCCACCAGATGGAGCTGAGGTTATGCTTTTAACAAGGGGGAGCACAATTAATTTCCGAAAGGATTTCAGTGAACCATATACATCTGTATAATAAACAGACAAATGCGCGTGGACACACTGCCCTACGTACAAATTAGGCATATTTAAGGTTTAAACAAATGATTTGAACAAGCCATAGGAACTAGTAAAGCAGGTTCACAAGCCTCTCTTCTGCATGCTTTCCTGGTGTCTAACAAAGGGTTAGCTTTTCTAACTGTGTCTCCTCTATGAGCCACTAATACTTAAAAACTTGTAGGGGTGCAGTCCCTGTGACACCTCTGCTTCTCCTCCAAATATAACTGAAATTGGCCAGCAGCTTCAAAAACCATTAGACTAAACAGATGAATATACACATCCAGACAGCAGAATTATTTAAGACCCACTACCTGCCTTAGCAACCGAGATGTTAAATACCAAAGAGATTTAGGCACCAAAAACCGGGCTTATGCTTCACTGGACGTTGCACATGGGGAAAATACAATATATATATATACACACATACACATATACAGGGAGCAAAGATAGTGCTAAAGCATCAGTGTGACTCTAAGGAAACCACACTGCTTCCTCCTTACATCTCACCGTGTGCCAGAAGACCCAGACCAAATGACGGGGACAACAGTAAGCCATTAAAGTCAAAAGGTACATACATGCCAACTCCATTTAAAATGGCTTGTTAACATTTTCTCTCAGCGTTTTAATGAAGTTGCCTTGGTAGAACTCAAATATGTCAGACTTATTTATACACAGTTGTTAACGCCCGCTACAAGATATATGGCCTGAATTAGTGCTATAGTAGACCCTGGAAAACTTGCTGACACTTACTGCTCCTTTCTGCTCCCCAGTTTACATTGGAAAAGGTAGTTCTTCTCTGAAGGGATCGCACCCCAATCGGAAAAGATTCGGGGTAGGAGGAAGACACTCCAGCCCGTGTCACGGAGCAACTCTGCCACAGCCAAAAGTAGTGCACACGAAGAGAACTGTCCAAAAATGATGAAGATTTGGTTTCATCATATAGCTTTAAGATTTCCAATTCTGAATTCATTAAGAAGCAAAATGAAACATTCCGTTCTCAGAGAAAAAGAATTGCTTTGGACTGATGTAACGTCGTGCTATGAAATAATTTAGATTGCATTTATATATTGCATTATACCTTAAAGATGATGCCATTACGAAAAGAGGCGACTTCCCAGAGCCAAAATGGGATGTTTTGACATTGTTCAAGCTTTTCCTCCCCCACTTCTTCCAAAAGCACAGAAGTCGCACAGAAATCAATTCACTTTCAGGGAGTATTTGGATGGTGATGACACCGAAATGAATGCATCAGTTTCACCAAGGTTTCTCCAGCTCACTTCATTCTATGGTCCAACTCAGCCCTTGAACCTTCAAAACTAATTTAATGCACTAATAATTATATTTTACCGGAACTGAATACTTTGCCCAGATATCCTGAAGCCTACTTGCATTTCTTCAGATGGCGTAAACTCCAGGAGATTCAAAACATTCAGCCACACAGGGTTCATCACCTACGTCCCTCCTCCCAGCCGCCTTCAGGGATTCTCTTTGCTAATCTCCCTCACGTCCTATGCTTCGTTTGCACTAACTGGTTGGGTTTTTTTTCTCTTTCCTGACCTCCTTGCCTGCAAAATCTTTCCTGATCATTCACCCAGAGCTCCACATCCAGCCAGACCTGCTTCCTCCCACAGCTGGTGCTGGGGTGACAACACAAGCGCTGCTGATTGCGAAGGAGTGCCAGAAGTGCAAGCCCATGCCTGGAAAAACGTAAAACAGCCAGCAGGGAACAGCATCCCCTGGGAAATCTTTCTTTCATTAGGCAAGAAGGTCATGCCCTTATTAGCCTCCAAAGCTGATGTGCAATTCCCCTTCTGGGCTGGAGGCTCACGCCTATGCAGCCCCGGCCTTTTGCTGCACAGCAGAACCTACTATTGAAGCCAGTTCTTCCTCTGTGCTAACAGATTCATGCTCCACATGAAAGTTAGATAAGGATGTGCCTCCTGAAGAAAAGATGCACTTTTTTTCTTTTTTTTAAGCTATTTTCCCCCATGACCACCACTGCAGAAAAGCTTTGTCTTTTCCTGACTTGGGAGAGAACTGTTGGAGCATGGCTTTGCATGGTCTGAAGCTGCTTCTGGGCTGGCAGATGCCTGAGCTGCTGGGATAGAAGAGTCTTTTCCCCCACCCCATCTACTCAGCCCAATGCCTTGACTACCTTGGAGTCCAAAGTGCCTTCCTACACCGTTCCATACGGACGGTCAAATACTGCAGCAGGGGCAAGAGGTGTCTACCGTGCAACCTTCTGATACTTGGCCATGAAAAGGAAATGCCTCCGCTACAGAGCTGGGTTTAATTGTGTCCTCCAGCCCCAGAGGTTACACCACAGCATCTCTTTGCTCTGCAGTTCTGACAGCTTGTGAGAAGAGAGGCCCTGCAGCCAGTGGAATTCAGTGGAGTTGGGTGGCTGTTCACTCCCAGCCTCAGGAGCCAGGAGATTAGCAGCCAAGACAGAGGCTGTATTCCCAGATGTCCCATGACTTGCCTGTGAAGCACCAGAATCAAGCTAATGTTTCTAAGGGCTTCAGGAAATCCACAATCACAGAATGCTATGGGGTTGGAAGGGACCTCTGGAGATCATCTAGGCCAACCCCCTGCCAAAGCAGGTCCACCCAGAGCAGGTTGCACAGGAACGTGTCCAGGTGAGTTTAGACTCTCTCCAGAGAAGGAGACCCACCACCTCCCTGGGCAGCCTCTTCCAGGGCTCTGCCACCCTCACAGGAAAGAAGTTCCTCCTCATCTTTAGGTGGAACTTCTTACATTCAAGTTTGTGCCCGTTTCCTCTTGTCCTTGTCTGCACGCTTATGGCTCAGCTCTAAATTAAGGATGGAAGAGCATAAGCACTCATGCCATGGGTCTTTGAGAACAGCACTGTTGTCTGAAAGGAGAGTTAAGAAGCATCCTACTCTCAACATAGGTTTCTAATAAGAGAGCTTTGTTCTTTTTCTTAACCCTTTGAGCATGAGATGGATGAGAACTGCAGAGCTGTTAACCCACCATCTCATTTGCCTTCTTCATACAAGATTTTATCATTAACTGTACAAAATAGGTGGTTTTCCCAGCTTTAATATGTATGCCACACTTAACTACCACTCAATAAACCACGACATCACTGGTGCCTGCTCCATTTGTATGAACAGAAAAAGGAGTATACAAGAAATTGAGGATAAGAGTCAGGATAGAGGGTAACATGTCAGTGCATGCATTCGAAAGTCATGAGTAAGCAATATTGGTTTTGGGTGCCATCCCTGGATCCATAAGAAGCACGGAATTGGGCTAGAAGCTTCAGTGCCGGCTGAACGAACTTTCAAGCCCCATCAGCACTCTTTAGATATGCCAAACCTCAGATGGGAGTAAAATGCTTTGAAACAGTTCCCATCCTGAAGGATGCATAAACCCTAACAGAACAGAGAGTTCGAGGTCGCTGGAAACGGATACTACATTAAAGTGGTTTCCTCAGTAACCAAAAATCAAAGCAGCCTTCAAACAGTGCAAATACACAAACCTTTCACTCCTTACAACTTTTCAATTAAAGAGGGGCAAACATACATTTAAATTATGAAGTGGTAAAAGCTTTCTGAAGCGCCCAACCCAGGGTAGCAAGCTCTAACTGCAACGTATCTTAGGTTAACAGCGCTGCCTGCAAAGTTTCAAGGACAACCATAAGACATAGTTCAAAAAGAAAAGGAATAACACAATATGCTTTTACGTGCATTTAGTGCAAGCATTACAAGGTTTTCATGAGTCTGTGCCACAAGCACCCAGTCTGGACACACTGAAGAGGATATAAGGCCAGTTTTTTGATCTCTGCTGTGGTTGTGAAATGCAAGCTCCACTGCCTTTAGGTGGATACTGGTCCGATACTGGGCACGGCAGTAGCTCTAGAGCATCCTGCCACAGCACCAAGGTCCCCAGAGGCAGGTGAGGCCATGTGCTAAGCTTTGAGGTGGAGCCGGTGCAGCAGTGGTGGGTGAGGCAGAGCTCAGTTGACCCCCTGTAGCAGGGCCCAAGCCATCTGGATAGTCCTTCAGGGTGGAAGCATGAAGCAGCCGTACCATCCACTACCACGGGAGTAAAGGCTCACTCCTCCATTTCGCAATGCCGTGGGTTAGAAAGGAGCACGCTGCTGGCAAAAACCTATTGCGGCGACACGAGAAGTTTGCCTTGGATGTAGTATTCGGGCTGGGAAACCTGAGAGTCAAGGAACGGAAAAGGGAGAGTTATGCCTGATGACACAGCCTGAAACGGTGAGAAGAGAACCTCCCTGATGCCAGAAGAGTCACAGCTTTTTAAGCCAGGGAGAGGCTGAACAAGTGTCTTGTTACTTACACTATTACTTTATATTGCCAAAGAGACACTATGAAATTGAGTCCTTTGCCTTAAACAACAGTGGTTGGTATACAATTTTGGGCATGGTGTCCTATCACTGCAGAAGATGGGACTTGGTGCTCTGCAGATGAGTTTTCTCCTGGCGCGTACTCTTACATACCAAGCCCAGTGAATGAATTGGCTGGAACGATGGATACGCATACATGTAATAAATGGTAATAAAGATGATGGAGGGATTGGAGCATCTTCCTGATGAGGAAAGGCTGAGAGAGCTGGGGCTCTTTAGCCTGGAGAAGAGAAGGCTGAGGGGAGACCTTATTCATGCTGACAAGTCTCTAAAGGGTGGGTTGAGGGAGGATGGAGCCGGACTCTTTTCAGTGGTTCCCAGTGACAGGACGAGGGGCAACGGGCACAAGCTGGAACAGGGGAAGTTCCACTCAGATCTGAGGAAGAACTTCTTTGGGGTGAGGGTGGCAGAGCCCTGGAAGAGGCTGCCCAGGGAGGGTGTGGAGTCCCCTTCTCTGGAGATCTTCAAGCCCCACCTGGATGCTCCTGAGTGATGTGCTCTGGGCAACCCTGCTTTGGCAGGGGAGTTGGACTGGATGGTCTCTAGAGGTCCCTTCCAACTCTGACAATTCCATGATTCCATGAAATACAGGTGAATTGCTAACAATGCGACTGAAAATATTCACCTTCAGGCAGAGAACAATATTTCAGACCAGTATTTAATGTTTATCATTAATAAACTGAGAGGGCTTAGTGGATTATAAGGAGTAGTAGCAGACAAGCTTTAAGAATAAGGCTGACTGCCACGATTAAAAGGCATTTGCCGGATTCCACGAAGACCTGGAGCCCTCTGTGCGCATGCATATGCACATATATTCTCATTTTTATGGAAGATCGCTCATCTTTCTCTTCCTAAGGATTTCATGGCTTTATGTACATTCTCGTTACATTGAGAACCTGCAATAATGTTACCAATGAAATTGCCTATGAATAATACATTACTGCATCACATGAAATAGTCAATGATTTCTTGAGGGATAATGAAAACTACTAGTGCTTACCGGGTGCTCGGGCCAGGCAGTGCACCGCTAGCTAATTTATTTTACTCTTTGTTAAATAAAAGATACAATTCATTCATCTCCAGTGTCATAAATCATACAGCATGGGAGCAAAGGGGAAGCTGGTGTGAGCTCCCAGAATGGTATCGACAGCCCATAGCCCAGGTCTGCTGCAGCACAATTCCAAGAGGACACGGAGGACACGTTGGTCTCCTGCGCTGGAAGGCAGGAGTCACTGCTCAGCTTTCAGCCTGACGCTCATAAAACTTGAGTTTCACGAGCGGTGCAGAGTCTGAAACAGCCACTGTCGCGCCCATTAATCAAGAGAAATAAGTGAGCACGCCTAATCAAGCCAGATCTTGGCAGGTTGTAGGGATATGTTCCAACATAGATGGATGGTTTAGAGGAAAGCAGTGGGAATCAGCTGGTGGATCCCACCCCACGTTTTGCCAGGACGGTCTTTTCTACCTCAGTCACCTGCTAGGATGAGATGTGTCAGCAAATGGCTGTATTCGACACCTCAAATATTTAGATAAGTTTTGGTTCAGCCTTTTTACGCTTAAGCACTTAACCCGTCAGCCTCTGCGAGACCCACCCGAGGAAGAGCCTGCTGCCTAGAGAGCCCGTCACGCCAGACTAGCAAATGGTGAATTACATTTCCAAAATAAAACTCTCCTTTTCAGTAACGATACTGCAAGGTGCAAGCAGAATCGCTGAGCAGAAATCAACGAAATAAGATGTTTGGTTTGAAGGGTTCATTTTCTTTTTCAAAAATAAAGACCTAGAGGAAAACCCATTTTACTAAATAGGGCTGGCTTTCCGAAGCACCCGCATCTATTGTTTACTCTGCAAAATACTTCTTTTTGAAAACACTTACTCCTGACCTGCCAATAGCACACCTACAGAGATAGTAAATCCTCAATATTTGACTCCCAGGTACTGGAAAATACGCAGACCTTTCCCTGGTAACATTGGGAGAGAAAACACTACCAAACCCAATAATCCCTACTTACTCCTCAGGGAAAAACTGTCGCACTGACGTTACAGTCCAGTGATTACCAGACTGAAAACTGGCAATAATTACCCATACTCTTCACACACTCTTCCCTTCGCTTACAACAGACCAGAGTGTTTTGTTATAAAATATTTTCCCATGTAAGCAATGTTACCTTGTCTTAAACACACCCAGCTGACACACTTTTGCCTCGTGCGTTTCACCGATAGGGAGAGTTGACTGCAGTGATTTACAGGTAAAACCTTCCAAGAACCAAAATAATTTTTTCAGTGGTAATATTTTCTTTCAAAAAAAATGTTTTCTTGTGGATCAAGGATTCGTGTAATTTTAGCAAAATGTTTCAAATAAAAAGAAATACTACGCTGTCACAAACCAGATAGGATAGCTTAGCTTTTCAGGTTTTGCACTTTCTTTTCTTCTTTCCCTGCCCTCTCCTTTTTGTCATTACAAAAGCGTACTGAGATAAGAGATAAAAATTAGACACAAGGATGGACAGCCTCAGGGGAAAAACTCAAAACATTTCAGCCCCCATTCAGAAACCATCCAAATGAAAATGTTACATTTAAAAGCATGAAAAAGTCTGAATTATTTTTTTTCTCATAGTGCTCTTTTTTTTTTTTTTTCCCACAACAGCTCAACTCACTTTTTCAGGAGGCCCTGTGAAGAGCTTCATTTCTCTTTCAGCAACTGAATAAACCACTGCAGTGCCTTCAGCTGTTCAAACTACACTTGCATGTGAGCCGCATACAAAATGGGCTTAGAGAGGACATAGAAAATTTTGTGAGAAATGAAGGCTTGATGCTGGTCCTGGAGTGACTCTGTTTTGGTTCGATACCAACTGACCTTCAGACGCACGGTAATTGCTCAAGAGCAGGATCCACCTCAGAGCAGATTCCTAGGGAATCCAGTAACTCCAATATGGATGCGTTGAACGGGCTAAACCGTTTGCAGAATTGGCGAGGGTTACTGTGGTAGGACAGCAGTCTTTGGTCAGACCACTTGACCGCTTATGTTCTTACCCTCCTGCCTCCCGTCGTAGCAGCAGAGTCTATACAATGCCCTGTGAAGCTTTATATCATGATTCAGGTGAGATGTCTGTGAGCTGCTGCCTTCTGAGAAAAACTGGCCACTGTAGACGACTAGTTGCTGAGCATGGGGGGGATCAACCTGAAAGGGCGCAAGTAGCTCTTAACAGCATCCAGGAAGCCTGGGCTGTTTAGGAACCAAGGTCCCCAAGCCCAGGCATAAAGAAAACCGAGTCCCTTCTGTACCTTACACAGATGACCCTTCCCCACCAGCTAGACTAAAGCTGGCAAGCAAAACCCAACTTCTAATGTACCAGCCCAGCTCTGGGTTTATACAATAAACATGAGAGACTTTTATGGGAAAGGGTTATAATTTAATACGTGGAACCATAAAGGGTTGTCTCCCTGAGAAGAACAAGGGGGAAGAAGGAACTGTGTACCCAAATGGAGGGTACACAGGCACCCGCGTTGAGTGGCTTACTTTGCAGACATAAGAAATGCTTTCAAGCGTATTTTGCCGTAATAGGAAAAAAAACAAACCAAAAAACCAACAAACACAAATAAGCAAACACACAGACAAAACCATTAAGCTTAAAAGAAAATTAAATCCCCCAAATAATGAACTCCAAAGCAGCAGCAAATTCAGCAGCAGTGAACCGATATACGGAGTTTCATCCATATGAAGAATGATTATGATCTTTTCTTAAGAAACTGCAAAAGACTTACAACCTCTAAGTTCGCAACTTACTGAGCTCTGGCTGCCAGGGAAAATAACAGCAACTGCTTCTAACATTTTCCTCTGTAGACAGACTCTATGATTCAAGGGAGGAAGGGAAGAGCAACAACCAGAAAACCTTCACGCTCCTCTGCTCTATTTCCATTTTACATTATTATTCCTTCTGTGTATTGTGCTGTGCATGCAATCTCATTCCCTAGGAATATGAAACCTGAAGCCACTATTTCTTAAAAGGCAAGTTTCAAAACAGCCCTTCTTTATGGAAATAATCTCAATTTCTCTAGGTATTACCTATCTGCCTGAAACCTCAACTGTACTCTTTAAACCAACAGGCTTTGTCACTAAGTTCTGAATTTACCAAAACTTTCTGCTTCCCATAAGAATCTCCTGGCTCCCTGGACAACTGGCCATTGCACAAGTCCGAACCCAGCAATCCATAATATGTTAAGGGGGACTTCTCGTAGCTGGTGACACTAATGTTAAAAAGTAAATGGTGGTGGTCTGCTTCAAAGAATCTTCCTGGTTGGAAAGGACCTCTGAGATCATTGAGTCCAACCACACACACACACACACAAAAAAACCCCACAGTCTCGGGCACTAGAGCATGCCCTCAAGTGCCACCTCTACACGTTTCTTAAATCCCTCCAGGGATGGGGACTCCACCACCTCCCTGGGCAGGCCCTTCCAGGGCCCGACCACCCTCTCAGCAAAGTCATTCTTCCTCAGATCTAATCTAAACCTCCCCTGCCCCAACTTCAGACCATTTCCTCTGCTCCTGTCATCATTCCCTTGGGAGAAGAGGCCAGCCCCCACCTCTCTACACCCTCCTGTCAGGGAGCTGTAGAGGGCAATGAGGTCTCCCCTCAGCCTCCTTTTCTCCAAACTAAACATGCCCAGTTCCCTCAGCCTCTCCTCGTGGGACTTGTTCTCCAGACCCCTCACCAGCTTGTCCCTCCTCTGGACACGCTCCAGCAGCTCAATGTCCTTCTTGTGGTGAGGGGCCCAGAACCAAACACAGCACTCAAAGTGATGCCTCCTTCACACTGCAATCCACAAATCCCCCAAATTCCTTTGGAAATTTGGTCCTTCTTGTTTAAGTCTGAAGCTTGGAATGGTCAATGATACAGCATCGGAACAAAAAAGTGCATCTCGTGTACTTGGGTCTTAAATATTAGTATCTAAATCAGATATGCTTTCAACTAAAGCATAACAACTGTAGCAGCAGCAAACAGCTAGCTGTTTTATCCTTCCTTTCTTAGGCACATCTTCTTCACACCCCTGAGCAAAAGCATTCAGTTGTGCCATTCTGCAGGTGGAGAAAGGGGAGTGTATTAAAAAGGATGCCTCTCTCCCCTGCCCAAGCAACAAGCCAGGAGTGAAGATGAGATCAGCACTGGGTGTCCTGGGCTCCAGCCTGCTCTGCCACCTCGGGCAGAGCGCACTAACACACCAGAGCAACCTCAAAGCCCCTTTAATCCGGGAAATCCTTCTGGTGCGGCACTGCGGTAGCGCACCGGTGGGAGCCCACGGGATGGACCAATGCTTCCTGAAGGAAGCTTTATTTTGTCTGATACAGCTCCTCAGGAACACATTTCCACGAGAAATCGATCTGAATGCTTTGCAAGGAAGTGTGACACTGCCTGGCTATACACATTTCAGCATGGCCCCTTCACTGTCATCTTCTAAATCAATTTCTTTCACTTGGTGCCAACGCAGCATATTAGGTTTAAAGTTGCCTTCTTGCTGAATAAGATGTGGCAAACCTGTGAATTTTATTGGTTATAAGAAAGTTTAGAGAGGAAAAACAGTAGAGAGAAATATCAAAGCTAGACTTTCGAAATATCAAAGCTTTTAGTTTCAACAACAGAGGGGAAAAAAAAAATATATATAATTTTTTATCTTGTAATGTGATTCACGGCTCTTTCCATAAGGCATTGATAATGCGATTCACGAATGGCAGTCTTCATGATTTTTTTGGGAATATATTCTGCTAGCACGAACCTGTCCACACACTAAGAAGCGTCCAGTCTTAAATATGTCAGCACAAGAGCAAACCTGAAGCAGTTGCATTGGACAAGGGCGTTTTTGTTGCCCAACACTAGCAGGCATAAAGCTAGCCAGAAACTCAAGATGATTAATTTAGAGTTTTGTGTTAGCTTTTTAATTCATTCCTTTTTTTTTTTTCCTTATAAAACCTTAGCTTTCATTAAAAAAGTGACTATTCCCAAATAGTTTCTTTTCTAGCCCCAAAAGCACTCAGGTTGCATGGCGTTTGTTACAGAAATTAGATTTGGAGGTGACAAGCAAAAATAAAAATGTTAGCCAATAGATTACTCCCAAAGTACTTTACAGAGAAGGCCAAAATCATTGCTCTCTGTTTGAAATGCCGCCAGGTACAGAAGCTGGCGTTCGGCAAAATGAGTCACTCGTGGCAGTCCAACAGAGAAGGCAGACCCCACGTTTCAGCGCTGTGCCCATCAGCCTCAAGTCAGATTCTCAGGAGGTTGAAAACTGCCCTTAGGAAATAAAAAAATAATAATTGTGAAGCATCAGATTTACACTCCTGTTACAGGAAAGGGAAATTAAGGTAATATTAACCTATAGAGCACTTGGGTGAAGTAGTTTATGACCAGAAAGTCAGGTTGCTGTAGAACTGTGTAGGATTATGGTCTTTTCTCAATGGTGCCCAGTGACAGGACAAGAGGAAATGGGCACAAACTTGAGTAGAAGAAGTTCCACCTAAACATGAGGAGGAACTTCTTCAGTGTGAGAGTGGTAGAGCACTGGAACAGGCTGCCCAGAGAGGTGGTGGAGTCTCCTTCTCTGGAGACATTCAAAAACCGCCTGGACAAGATCCTGTGCAACCTGCTCTGGGTAGACCCACTCCAGTGGAGGGGTTGGACTTGATGACCTCCAGAGGTCCCTTCCAACCCCATATAATTCTATGACTCTATGATTATACCAGCCGATAAAATAGTCCTAAAGGAAATGGCACGTCCAAAACTACACACCTCCAACCCTGCAACTTTAACCGATTATAATTCCTAAAATAAAATATCTAGGTTGGATTTTCAAAGGACAGAAGACATTCAGGCACCCATTTCCTTCCTTGAATTAACTTCCGACGGGAAGATTTTGACCCATTTCTGCTTTGATTTTACCTTAAATAAGAACCTCACTTCACATTTTGTGTGAGCCGTCTTGAGACAAGAGTCAGCCTTGTAACATTCCAAGCACACACAACTCTAAAAACCTATAAACACCATTTGATGGTAATTTTCCCACTTAGGTGGCAAACAAAAATTTGAACACAGGGAGGGAGATGTTTGTGCTGTGTTGCCTTCTTCGGTGACTGGTGACTCATCACTGATGTGGGGCTGATACGAGCTGCAGCAGATCATAATCTAAACTTATATCTTTTTAAATGCTTTGAATATGCACAGTGGTGTATAAACGCCAAATAACATTGTTTTATCTTAACAGCACTTGGCACTATTCACGCACAACTGACTCAATCTATAATCGTTTGGCCACAAAAGAGCACTCCGTACTGTAAGAAACAAAACGGAGCAGTTAAACATCAGTCTTCACAGTACTTAATATTAATTAATTCTAGCAGACTAGCTTGCCTCTCTCTTGTAACGACAATTCATGCCTGACAGATAAACAAAATGCTAACACACATGTATTGAGACAATGTACTGTAACAAAGCTACTGTAATACCTAACGGCAGGTATTCAAGGCTTACCTTTATTTACCACTATTATCATGAGCATATATCCAATATCCATACAGCGTTCCTAAGCACTGCGTTTGCTGTATAGTGTGTATTAAACTTCTTTGAGCTGTTCATAATGGATAAAATAAATTTTATAGGACATAAAACAACCCCCAAAGAAAATACTGTTTTGGGAAACGTAACTTCCTTATCTTCTTAAGTAACCCACAGTCACTGCACCAGTGCCTGGAAAGCACTGCCATCAGCTACCAGTTATGGCACTAACTGATGTGGATTTAACTACTCCATCATGTTTGCAACTGTCTACGCACGTTACCTGCTGTTCTGCACTTTTCCCCACATTCCATCGCCTGCTTGAGGGTGGCAGAGCCCTGGAAGAGGCTGCCCAGGGAGGTGGGGGAGTCTCCTTCTCTGGAGACATTCCAAACCCACCTGGCCACGTTCCTGTGCAACCTGCTCTGGGTGGCCCTGCTTTGGCAGGGGGTTGGCCTAGATGATCTCCAGAGGTCCCTTCCAACCCCATATGGTTCTGTGATTCTGCTTGTTCACCTGCTGCACGCTGCCAGGATCCTAGAGCATGAGCTGTTGGAGGAGGAGAACGCCTTTGCCCTGCTTGACTGCCCGGCGCCAGCGGCTTTGAAACCCCAGGGCCTGCTGGGGCTCCTTGAGAGGTTGGAGCACCCACAGATCATAGATGGCAACAGCACTGCCACCTCACATCTCAGTACCGAGAACAGCTCGAACCAAAGCCATGAAGCAGAGCTGGGCTGCTCTGGGAACACCGATTAAAGCGCCTGCAGGATCTTTGTTTTGATTTCCCGATGAGGCCTCCAGACCGAGGCAATTAGCAGCAGGTTTTAGCTACTTGTGAAGCATCAATGTAAAGCTCTGCTTCAGAGTCTTGAAATCATGACAGGCTAAGTTACTTTGAGTTGTACACGTACAGCTGACTACCCTGAGATCATAACAGACCAATAGGACCGGTTCTTACCACTTCAATATTAGACTTCACTTTTTTTTCTTTATTAAGCTCACATTCTCTAAGTCTCCTAGAAGACTAAGGCACACATGTATATATATATAGATATAGATAAAGTTTAGATTTTTTTCCTACCTGATTTAACTCATTGCTAAGCTGCAACACGCAAGCCAGGCCCGAGCCCTGCAGCCCAGGTCCTGGAGGCACCTGGTTTACGACCAATTCCAACCCATATTCATCTGTTCTACATAGGGCATACGCACACTTACAAGGGCTGCTGAGAAACCTGCTCCCAATTTTACATGACTGCAGCTCCTTCTGAGCCAGCATGGGTATCTCTGCTCTCCAGCACCGGGCCGTGTAGATGCACCCTAGGGGAGGTCACTTGCTGAGTTAATGCTACGGATACATGAAAAGGTTTCCTGTTCCTACAGATAGTTTCTGTCAAGAATTCTCCCTGCTGCAAAAGATTCATAATTTAAAAAGAAAAGGCACTAAATAATTTCTGAAGGTGATGCTTATGAAATGAAAGCATTTTTCATGGTAGAGCCCCAAACAAAGGATTATCTGTCAATGAATCTACCACGGGTGATATCCGTGCTCCCATGGGGTGACCACACTGTAAACAAATAAAAGGCTCTTTTAATGGCCAAGAGGGGAGGAGGCAGAAAGCATCCATTTTCCCTGCAATATAGGTGACAGAACTGCATTGATGAAGCATTTACGTAACAAGGGGACTTTGCTTATGCAGGGACACAGCGTGTTTCTACTGTCCTCTTTCTATTAGGGAGTGGGAGGGAATATCCTATACAAACCAAGTGCTGCCAAATTGTGAAGCATAAACCACCGATCGTTTTTAAGTTTAAAGCTAAAGAGCAACAACATTCCTCAGTAGCCTGTGAGATCTGTTAGTCTAAACTTTGGAAAGTCATTAAAAAGCCAGAAGTAGCAATTTCCTGTCTCTACTTTAGTGTTGAGCAGATCTTGAAATCTACTTTCTTCCTTCCATTGCCGCTTACTGGTGGACAAAAGAATATTTAAAATGTGAAATCAGTCAAAGCAAGAACCTGACAGAGAAGCCCAAAGTGGGTAGAATTAAACCTCTAAACAAGCCCCCAGAATATGTGCTGCTTTTACTAGAAGAAAGGGCACTTGGCTCTTGTTTGTTCCCGGTTTACCACTTGACCATCAGAAAAGATCTCACCACTCTCACTGCAAAGCACACGCTGGTTAGGGGCTTTCCACTGGCTCGGAGCTGTGCCATCACATCTGTCTGCTCGGCCCTGCACGCTCAGGGTGAGATCGATGCCACTAAGAAAGCCATGCTGTAGCCTTATACAGCCCTGAGTCTCCCCGGCGTGGTAAGAGAGCAGCAGGAAAATGCCGGAGCTAGAAGCCAGGATGGTGGCACTGAAGATGAGTCCAAAACTGTCTTCTAGCTGCCAGTTTGAGACAGAGTATAAAAAGAGGCTTGCAGGGACTTTGCATCAGCTTAGCTGGAACAATACTAACAATTTTACAACTGAACTCCAGGTTGCTTGCACGACCGTACCGGTAAAAAAGTTTTGGGGAAGGCATGTCTATCAGAGAAACCCTCATGAGATGCTGCATCCTAAGGACTCTGCTCAAAAAGGCGATGCAGGGGGGGGAGCCTGCTGTCAGCCTTAAATCATAGAATCATAGAATGGTTGGAGTTGGAAGGAACCTTCAAGATCATCGAGTCCCAACCCCCCTGCCCTGGGCAGGGACACCTCCCACCAGACCAGGCTGCTCCAAGCCCCATCCAGCCTGGCCTTGAACCCCTCCAGGGATGGGGCAGCCACAGCTTCTCTGGGCAACCTGTTCCAGTGTCTCACCACCCTCACAGGAAAGAATTTCCTCCTAATACCTAATCTAGATCTCCCCTCTTTCAGTCTAAAACCCTCTTTAATCGGGTCTCCCCAATTTTCTCTCCAAGTTCCCGTGCAACTGAGTCGTCTGAGCTAGAGCTCACCATGCACGGCGATCTGAGCTTTCACTCCTAACGGACTGGAAAGCACTTGGGGACTTATCACACCACTTCCCCACCATCGCTACACCAAAGCTGTCCACGGTCACACTAGCATAGAAGGGGGACGACGCAGTGGAGAACAGGGTATGTAAAGCACTACAGATGATATTTCCTCAACTGAGCTGGGTTTTGTCATGTGGAAGTGCATCTAAATATACAGTTTTCAGCATTTATTACAACATACGCGTTGCTGCTAAAATATATCATCCATTCCAGTCTAACAGGTCCCACTGGTGAATAATGCCATGCACAAGTTGCACTGCTGAAGATAAATGAGCTAGATTACCTACGTAATACCTCATCCATCTGAGTAAAAGGTGCTAAATGGTGTATGAATATGTGTAAAGCCAAGTGACAGAAGTACATACTCATTTTCGAAAAAGGAAGAAGTAATAGAATAATGTTATACCCAGGCTTTCTAACACTGCTCAAATTAAGGGTGGAATTTCACTCTATCATTATTTCCATTATATGCTTTTATTTGGAAAGGTTAAGAACTCAGCTATTAAAATGCACTCTTGGATGAAATTTTACAGGTAGAGCATTCCAGCACGAAAAATCTGCATTATATACCAGGGAGAGGAGACATCTGTAATTTTTGCATCAGAATTCATCACAAAACCATTCTCAAACTTTTCCATTTCTTTCCACTAAAGCATCAGATGTCTGTGTTCATAATAAAGCTCTCAGTGAATAAACGATTAGCATCTAATGAAGTAGACACCAGAGCAGACGTTGCAATTACCACACGATAGAAAAAAGAAAAAAAAACCCACCACAAAACTCTCCTCTACTACACACATTGCTTAGTTCTTCCAAATTTCAGGGAGCAAGATGAAAAATAAAACCCCAGAAGAGATGAAGGTATGTTCTCCAGCCTGCGGATCGAGATTATGGCATCTGTTGTCTGCTCTTCTGACAGAGCACGAACACTTGGAAAAGCCTGAAGACAGGGAGAAATTGGAAGAGCGCCGCACCTCACCTATTTAAAGCCAGGTACCATCTCTTACTTGTCTCTTAGCACAAGGATATTGCTACAGCTCCAGAATTCTCACAGGAGGTGTTCAAACCCTAACATAAAGACAGCAACTGACAGGGCCAGCAAACTCCAACCCGCGCAGCACTGGGTGATCAGCAGAGCTGCTGACACCCGCAGAGAAAGCGCCCACTGTACGGAGGTGATGGAAAGTCCGGGGAGCTGCCTGGAAAGTTTGTTTCCAAATATTGGATCAGCTTTAAGAGACGAGCTTTGACAATTTGAACTTAATATGCTGTTGTCTTTTTAGTTAAACAATGGGAAATAGTACTAAATACTTCTACTAGATCTTAAGATTGAAAAAATATTTTACTTCTTATACTGCTATATTTCACATTATTCAAGTGAGCGCAATAAAGACAAATTGCATTTCAGCAGGATCCCTTTAATTAGTCTGTAATGAGCTTTGCCCCGTTAGAGGTTTATAGCAAATTTTGTGGAAAATGCTCTATGCAATGCTATTTAGCCTTACTCCATCCCACACAAATATGACATAAAATATTTTAAAAGCCTACCATTATAGGAACGTGCTGCTCGACAAGGCATGATACCGAGCTGGCGGTGCTCTCACTTGGGAGAAATGCTGCCCAAACCACCACCACTTATAATTTACAGAAGAAGGAAGAGGCCTGTCTCCATCAGGAAGGTGCAATTCGTTAACTTAATGCGTGCTCGCTCAGCTGAGCCCATTTGATCACTCTTGCAGATTGCTAAAGGTACTGATGCCCAGGTTGTTCGTACAGTGTCCAAAGCCCAAATACCACACCAGCGGCTCCTTGGAGGTGAGGCAACCAAAGGCAGGAGAGAGGAAACGGTATGACAGAGGTCTGCCTGTCCGTTTTTGTGGTGGAGCCTGAAACTGGTGGCCTGATCACCACCATGAGCTTTCTCTAATCAAAGTCTTCTGTGAGAATAGGAGGAGAAGCGAAACGCAGGCTGAGCTCCTAAAACTAAGGATGCTTCATGTTATGGCCACCGATCTGGCTACGTGCTGGTTTAGCCTCCAGTCTGACAGTAAGTGCCATGGGATCAGTTTGACAGTAAAGAACCGCAAAGGCTGGGAAGGAAAGAGAAGGGTAAGACTTTCAAAAAACAAGGTATATTGTAATAGATATAAAATTCAGGCTGCTTATTTAAAAATGTAAATGCAGTAAAATGTCCCCAACAGACGATCTCTGCTCCGTGAAAAGCAAAATGATTGCTAAGCCTCACAGCCGGCTATTGAATTTTCTCCCACCCTTGTCTTAAGCAAAAGCAGTAAGAAAAAAAATGCCAATTCATAAAGGCTTAATTCTCAAGCCACCGTGTCATGCCCAAATCTACTTTGCATTCCCAGGCAGGAAGGCCCCAAACCCCCATGGGAACAGCACATGTCGTCCACCTGTGAGGACAGAGTTTGGCTCCAGATACATATTTGCCTCAAAGCAGAAATATTTAGTTCTCAACTTTTACGCTTGTTTGAAGTGGTGTCTCTCTAGCACTCAAGAGGAATTGGGAGTGAATGTGAGAATATTTTGATCTTACATTCTAAAAATAAACTCCTTTCTCTATGCATCCTGACACTCAGCGCGGAGATAATAATAAGCCATTCTTAGAAACAGCACTGTCTGATGAGTTACATCAAGCAACTTGGCACAGAAGAGCGCCCAAATATTACAGCCTAGGATACAGAAAAAAGACATTGCAACAGGGGGAAAAAAAAAGGATGGGAAGGGTGATGCCAAATGCTTTACAAAAGTGGTTTATTCATTCTTACAAGACAACATAACCAGCCACTTGACATCCAAATGCTGATGTCCATCAAAATCATAACAATCAATATATATCGTGTGGCTTTCTGGCAGCCACCTGAAAATAAATTTGCACAAAATGAGGACACAACTGGAAATCTACTCCATGGCACCAAATCACAGCACTAAATGGAAAGAGAGATAAATAAATAAGCCTGGCCCCAAGAATGAAGCCCTGGAAGACACACAAATGAACCATGGTAGAACCAGTTGTAAAGCAGGTAGACTGCACAAACTTGGAGAGAAGTGTCTATCCAGGAGGAAAACCAAAGCAAAACCGTGCCTGTGCTTCCAAGGCAGGAAGGAAAGGGGCAACACTTTGTTTCACTGTTGACACCAACTGCAGTTGTTTTTCTAAGCACTTGGAGACCAGACTTTCAGTGTGAAACAGAGAAGCGCATCCGTCAAGTCTTTTTTTCTCCTGAAGGCCGCTGCTCCTGCACAGACTGAGGGGACAGCAGATGGGTTAACGTGAGGGCAAGAGAATGACCGAGACGCAGGTATTAGTTGTGTTTGAGGGAGTACCATGGAGTTTCTCACTTGTCGGAAATTTAGCTTACAGAGAAGGCAGCACCAACACCATCCTATCCCCTTTCAACGAACAGCTGCAGAAACCTTCCGATGTAAAAATTATGCTCCTGCTTCTTAATAAAGCACGAATAAGGAAATAGAAGTATTATTATTTAAATCTTACCACTTCCATTAAGTTTTCTGACAGTCCTATATACGGTTTCTCTATTTATCACCAAACTTTCTCAAGGGTGTATTTCCTTTATTTCAAAAACCTGCGTCACTCCACCTTTCTGACCTTAAACGCAGGTCCTGAACATAATTCCTCAAAGACCGGGCTAGATGTTGTCCACTCCATCGTAGAGGATAAAACTTGTCAGCACTGGATTTTGGTAGAAGATCACTTTAAAAAAAAAAAATGATTTCAGTGGTACAAGAAGTATTTAAAGCTATCAAAAATGGGGTGAGAACTGAATCTGCCCAACTTCAGCAGAACTCCTCTCCTAAAGAGCGTGAGGACTAGCCATGCAGTCACATTCCTAAAACCTCACTTGTGATACTCCCTGTCCCAAAGAAACCAGTTCCAGAGCTACGTAACAACTCTTACTCCCTCACACGTGCTATGATCCCTATTGCATAGAGGTGAGCTAAATTTTTTCATCATCTGAATATAACACAGTGTTTCCAAACACGCATACACAGATGGCACACGCAGTCATATTCTATAAATGGCATTAAAGAAAGTGGTTTGGCGGGAGCTACTGCCTTTACAGGGCAGCTTAAAAATAAATTTATCCACCTCTTTGTTCCTCAACAGTCATAAAACAAGGAAAAAGACATAACACAACCAACCAGCCAGATTTAAAGGTGTCTCTTTAAAAACATTGTTGTTTTTTAACACTATTATACGATGAAGTTTGACAGGGAGGTAACAGAACTGGTTGTAGCAAAATCTAATCCAAAAGGTAGGTGATTAAAGAAATATATTGCGGGTCACTGGAAGACTGGCAATGACTGGTTTTGACAGGAAAGATCTCCGAGAGAAGTCAAGTCGTCTTATTTAAAGGCACAACCATATTGTAAATCACTTACCTGAAAGTGGTGGTGAGTATTTGGCTTTAAGCCATCACAGGAGAACTATGTTACAGCTCTTGTGAAAAGCACAAAATTCATTGCAGAACTCCTAACTCTGACACAAGTTGTTTTTTTTAAGCCATAGCCCCTCCAAAATTATCTTTTCAATTACTTTGGACTCTCTCTTCAAAAGAATTTTAGACTTAAGCTTTTCATGCCCAAAATACTGAGCAGAATCGAATGGAGTTCTCTGTCCCACTATAAATCTTCTGGAACTACAGATTTCAAAGGAAAAATTCTGCAGCTTTATTACTAATCTGTCAGAACTACAGTGCCCAAAACAAATGATCCTCCTTTTTATAAGAGCTGCAGTTTGTTCTCCGTCAAAGAAGGAAAATACTGTCTTTTATGAATCTTTTTTCTCTTATGCTATTACTAGTACGCTGCTAAATCATAAATATAAATATCAAGGATGTTTATGATTTTTTGCAAGTGACAGTTTTTTCAAGGTATTGCTAAATACATCTACGTTTTTTTAAATACCTTCTTCCTCCTTCCATTCCCCCGACTAAAGAAAATGAATAATCAATACGTAGCAAAATGGAAGGGCAGGGAGATTGTCAAAAAATTAATGGCATGAACACAATCAGTGCAATAGAACTAAAAAACTCACTGAACGGTTTGGTAGAGTAAAGCCGGAGCAATTTTCTTTCAAAATACGATACGTAAAGTCAACCTGATATTCAGAAAAACTTTTGCACTCAAGTTTCTGTGGCATTTCTGAAGTCTACACTCTTGAAATGAGCAGGACCTTTCAGGAACTTGGGATTTTTGAAAATAGAGGCAAATCAGTTAGTTGCCTGAAGATTTACTTAGTACTTTAAGCGTAAACGCATCCTGCAAGACTGTTTTCAGTGCTGGAAATGTGAATAACTCAAGAACCGTGTTACCTAGAATGCCTTAAAAAACCCAGTACTTCCCAAGCACACCAAGGTAATCTCTATGACTGTAAACCAGCTGCGTTATCTCAAAGAGTATAATGAAGCAGTTGTTTATAAATGTTGTCCTTTGAATAGTAACCTCTGCAACCAGCATTTAAAATTACTATATACACCAAAAAAAAAATCTAGATAAAGGCTTGCAAGCACAAAGATGTTAGACCTTTGTCTCTAAGGTGATGTATACTACTCCAGCACCGAGCACAGGGCCTTCCCTTGCTCTCAAGGGGTCTACAAACACATAGTGAGGGACAACGTTTGCTTGGGCAAAAAGACAAAGAGTGAGAAGAGAGACCACGCCATGCGGGTACTTGGTTTAGAGCTAGACAGCAGGAACTGAGCAGAGAGCTGTGGTGGTCATGGTAAAGCCACTCCAGTGCTTCTTTCTCAAGGCTCTAGCCCTTCACAGCCATGACATTGAACACAAGCTGTCCCAAGGCAAGGACTGCAGCCATTGTGGATACTTGACTGGTGAGTGGCAAGGACACGTGACAGCAAATGACAGATGTGAGAACATAAGAAACTGGAGTTCCTGCCTAGCGGTCTGTCTCTTAGATGGTCACCATGCATAGATGAAATTTTATTTCACATAAATATTTCACTTCTGAATGCTTTTTAAGCGATTTAACCATTTACCTGCTTGCATGACTGAAAAGAACTTTCCAAGATAATGCCAGAGAGTAAAATCTACTAGAGACATAATAAAAAAAAAATCACAGCTCCAGAACCACAAATAGAACAGAATCATAGAATCATTTACGTTGGGAAAAAACTTTAAATTGCCAAGTCCACCACTAAACCATGTCCTGATGCAACACGTCTACACATCTTTTAAATATCTCCAGGGATGGTAACTCCAGCACCTCCCCAGGCAGCTTGTTCCATTGCTTCATAACCCTTTCAGTCAAGAAATGTTTCCTGATGTCCAAACTAAACCTCCCCTGGTACAACTTGAGGCCTAGGAGGCGTAAGAGGTTTCCTCTTGTCCTATCATTTGTTATCTGGGAGAAAAGACCGACCGCCGCCTCTCTACACCCTCGTGTCAGGGAGTTGGAGAGAGCGAGAAGGTCTCCCCTCAGCTTCCTCTTCTCCAGGCTGAACACCCCCAGCTCCCTCAGCCTCTCCTCACAAGACTTGTGCTCCAGACCCCTCACCAGCTCCGTTGCCCTTCTCTGGACCCACGCCAGCCCCTCAAGGTCTTTTTTGTGGTGAGGGGCCCAAAATCGGACACAGCCCTCGAGGTGAGGCCTCACCAGGCCCCAGTCCAGGGGGGCCTTCCCCCCCAAAGTCCTACTCCCCACGCTGTTCCTGACACAGGCCAGGATGCTGGTGGCCTTCTTGGCCACCTGGGCACACTGCTGGCTCCTGTTCAGCCGACAGGCCACCAACACCCCCAGGTCCTTTTCTGCCAGGCAGCTCCAGCCCCGCTGCCCCCAGCCTGTAGCGCTGCAGGGGGTTGGTGGGACCCAAGGGCAGGACCCGGCACTTGGCCTTGTTGAACCTCATCCCGTTGGCCTCGGCCCATCCATCCAGCCTGTCCAGATCCCTCTGCAGAGCCTTCCTGTGATGTTTAATGCTCCTCACTCAGAATGCTGCAGTGTCCCAGTAAGCACAATCACCAACTGGACAATCAGTTGGGCTGATATCAAAGACACAACTTACTGTAATAAAGAGCAAGGTTTGTAAGTTTGTGTGCAACTGCATATGCTCACTGCCATTCTAACGAACTATTGGCATAAAGTAGCCCTCATCCTTATGCAAGTTGACATCCAGGTTATCTTTCTGTGCCATGATCTTAACTATATTATTCATCGCATCACTAAAAGACATACAGTAGTAAAAAGAGCAGATGTCTTTGGACAGCTGCAACATCATTAGTGGCATCAATTTCTTTTGTGTGATGCTCTTGCACGTGTTACTCCCTCAGGTTAACAGAAAAGGAATCTCACACTCATAAAGCTATTTTTGGGTGCTGATATAAGAGAAGATCTATTTATTTTAGGTAATGAAAATAATTTATTCATGAGCATGTGAAATCAGCAGAAAACCACTATTTGAGAAGGTCGCACATCAAGTAACAGATGCAAACCTCCAATTACTTGTAACATACTTATGTCCTGGTGTTGTGGAGAGCAAATTTATGTACTCACACTTGAAAATATAAAGCAATTTTTTTGTTTAGCTCCTCTAATGTGACTTTTTCACCCCCTGTCTGCTGAAGCACAACAATGCTGGTCCCCAGCCGCTGGTGGAAACCGATGAGTGGTGAATTACAGCTGAGAGCTAGTAGAGATATCCAGATATTCTGATCTTCCCGTAATGATATCTCCATTTCTACGTGAACACCACAAGAATTCCTTATTGCCTGATCAAGAGGAAAAAGACAGTAGTGGGAGGCTAAGGTACCCACGGTCTCTGATCACCTGGTAGTGACCTGGAGCTTGAGAGCCCATGATGCGTGCAGAGACCGATAGAATCCTAGTCCCTTTAGAGCATCTCTCTGTGCTAAGGGACATTCAGGACAGATAGGCTACGGTTGTCTTTATCTGCAGGAGCCTTCTGCCTAGGCACAGGATGAAGACAAGCTGTCAAACGTATTCATAGCTAAATATTTGTCAATCAAGACAACAAAGAATATAAAGTAATGAAATAGAGTGAAAACAACACCCTCCCTCTGCAGGGCCGCCCCGCTTCCTCCCTGCCTCAGAAAGAAACAGGTCCAATCCAAAAACGTTTCAAACTAGAAACAAACTTGAAGTATAACTTTGCATCAGAACGACACATCTTGACCAAAGACCTTAGCTCAAAACCAGCCATTGATCTCTGCATCCAGGTTCACACTTCTCCAAAATTCCAATTTGACCCAAAGCAGAGAAAAGTTCGGTACAGAAGCTTGGATCCAAAACCAGGAACCTACCTATCCAGGGACTTGGTCCTTGTGCTTTTGAAGGCTGAGCAAGAGACCCAAGCTGAGCGGAAACAGAGCAATGGGCTCCCCTTGCGCTGTGTTCTTTTTCTCCGTTTCATCTTTCAAACTTTACCTGGTAACTGTTGAATTATACAAGAGAGAAGAAAGAACTTCTCCTTCACGTTAACACCTAGTTAAACACCACTTATTGTAATTGCTTGGCAGTAGACCAAGGTATCTCCCCTAAAGTCGTAATTTATGCTAATGCTACTATGGTAGCTGTTGCCATTCAGTATCCAAACACCATTTCAGGTACGTGGGAGTTCAAGTAGGTCACCACGGTCTCAGCAGCCCTGCAGAGACCCTTCTCGAGCATTGCTTTCTCTAGGCTAAGTAGTCACCAGCTAATACCTAGGGTTGCCAAGCTGAAGGGAACAGTTTCAGCGTCGCTCTTCCAGTGGAAGCCTGCACTCGGTAACCCTGGGTTTGCCAGGATCACGTCGTCCGTACGTACACTCACATTGTTTGTGCTGAGCCAACACATGCATATGGGTGAAGATCTGTGTCTGTCAAGACGGAGATGATTAGCACTGGAGATGACCAGCAGTCCAGCTCTTCCACGCATCCTACCAACCATGTAGTGGGGAGCTCGAACCAGGCTACAACTAAATTGTATTTTCTAGGCTTTACGAGCCCAGGCTTGATGCACTTTTGTAGAATAGGTGAGTTACATTCATGCTATCAACAAAGCTGGACTTCTGTATCTCATCAGATGCTGCATCCAAAATGTTGTGAGTCCAACACATGATTAGTCCCTCAAAAACTGACAGTAGCAGCCAGGTTTTGGAACAGCTGTGCACATCTAGGAACAACAAGAACTGCTTGCTCCTGAGCTTTCCTGGGAATTATGTTCTTAAACACTCTGAGCTCTTCTAAATATTTATCCTCCAGTATTTGTATTGCAAACACAGCCCAGAAACCCCAAGCAAACATACTCCACTAAGATGTCTGTGTTTAATGATTTAGGTGGGCCTTATAACTGAGTGTATTGGAAATCCCTTTTCTCTTTTCTTGCCACAGACTATTCATCCCAATTCATCAGCAAGGCGCAAGCACCTATAAATAGCAGACAGCCAAAGGAACTGTACTGCAGTGCTTCGAAATAATTTTTCTTGGAATACACTAAATTCATCATTTAAGCACAGTGGGTTTCTCACCCACTTTGAATCAACTCCCTGCTCCTAGAATAAGTGGCTCTTTAGGGATTCGGAAGGCCCTCAAAAATTTACGCAACATTTTTGGTAGGATCTAAAAGACAGAAGAATGCAAGCTGCTTCAAACCCAAAATGTATTCTCACTTTTCTCAGACACCTGGCAAAAATTTCCACTTTCTACTGTGTCATCAAGCAGCGATCCTATTTCTTGACAGACAAATATGTGGGTTTGCTTGGGCAGATATATATTTTGTAGCTGAAATGAAGATGCAAAACTGGTTGTTAAAAATAGCTCTGTGAAAAATTACTATGTAAGTGTAATATACATGAGAGCAGTCATCAGAAACCTGAGCAAGATGCATCAAGGGAAAGCCTCACAGTTTTCCACTGGCTGTTTTTAGCGGGCTTTAAATTGAAACAACTTGTTTCTCCATCAGACGCAATGGAACCTCTCAATGCAAAGGGCAAGCAGCTGCTTGTAGCTGCATTTCTTTCCAGTGCTTGTTGAAGCCTCTCTTTACTAGCCATTCTTTCTAGAGGGTCATAATTTTAATAGAAACACATATTTACTCAACTATAGCACTTGTGCTTTCCTGTCTGAGCAGATTTCCCTTTCCCCTTTCTAGTCAATATTTCATTCTACGACATGCTATTAACAAGTAACAAGAGTAGAAAATCTAGGAGACATTCTTTTTTCTTTTTTTTTTTTTCCTTTTTTTTTTCCTTTAATAATAGATGATATCTATTTCAAAAGATAAAGATATTTCCTTGCTCTGGGATGTGTTCTTTTCTTTCCAGATAAACCACTATTTTGAACATTATGTTTGCTGCCTTCAAGAAACAGCAGATAACATTGAAGAGATTTAATTAATATGTACCACAGCATGACCTCAATGGATAGAACATCTACCCTGAAGGAGCAGAGCTGTAGGAGGTAATTAGAGCACACCATGACATTTATTACTAATGCTCTTCCATTGACATTTGCTGTTGACAGGCTGCATATAAAGTTTTCCTCTGTTTGCACTGACTTACAATGATATAGACCTTCCCACATACGTAAGTGAGGAATGCTTGTGCTGTTTACAGTAAATTAAACCATAAGAGACAGAACAAAATCTTGACCTTTTTAGAGCAAATAGCTAAACTCCCCCCAACTTTCTGGATGCAAATTTCTTCACAACACAGTGTACTATGAAGGGCTGCTGGTATGAAATGCCTCCTCTGAGAAGGGGAGAAATCCCATGTTCCTGTCCCTATTCTCTTCCTCTGCGTGGATTCAAGAAAACAATAACTGTTTAGTGTAAAATGAAAAAATAGAGAGCACAAGAATCAGGATCGAAGACCCTCCTCTCCTGATCCTCCTATTCCAACCCCTCCCTAGCCCTACAAAAACGCTCTGCTCTTGGGTTGCATTACAGAGGGCAAGTCTCTGTATTTTCAAGTATCACAGAATCACAGAATCTTCAAGGTTAGAAGTGACCTTTGAGATCATCGAGTCCAACATTCACACACACACAAAACACCCAAACCAACAATCCCGGGCACTAGAGCATGCCCTGAAGTGCCACCTCTACACGTTTCTTAAATCCCTCCAGGGATGGGGACTCCACCACCTCCCTGGGCAGGCCGTTCCAGGGCCTGACCACCCTCTCAGCAAAGTCATTCTTCCTCAGATCTAATCTAAACCTCCCCTGCCCCAACTTCAGACCATTTCCTCTGCTCCTGTCATCATTCC
This sequence comes from Arenaria interpres, assembly GCA_013399435.1. Lineage (NCBI taxonomy): Eukaryota > Metazoa > Chordata > Aves > Charadriiformes > Scolopacidae > Arenaria > Arenaria interpres. Next base: position 194,873 of record VXAK01008453.1, read on the forward strand.
CTTGGGAGAAGAGGCCAACCCCCACCTCTCTACACCCTCCTCTCAGGGAGCTGTAGAGGGCAAGGAGGTCTCCCCTCAGCCTCCTCTTCTCCAAACTAAACATGCCCGGTTCCCTCAGCCTCTCCTCGTGGGACTTGTTCTCCAGACCCCTCACCAGCTTGGTGGCTCTCCTCTGGACACGCTCCAGCAGCTCCATGTCCTTCTTGGAGTGAGGGGCCCAGAACTGAACACAGCCCTCGAGGTGAGGCCTCACCAGTGCCCAGTCCAGAGGCACCATCCCTGCCCTGCTCCTGCTGGCCATGCTGTTCCTGACACAGGCCAGGATGCTGGTGGCCTTCTTGGCCACCTGGGCACACTGCTGGCTCCTGTTCAGTCCACAGTCCACCAACACCCTCAGATCCAAGTAATGGAATAAACCTTTCCGAGTTTAAAATATAATCTCAAAATTAGTAAAATTTGGCAAAAAGCACACAGCAAGTGGAGGGCAAACTCCACTGATGTCAGCAGAAGTATCTAGACATATTGTAAGAGTCCTGGTAAAATCTGACAAACTTTACAAGATATGAAACACTCGGTGGTAGAATGAAGCTGGAAGAATTTCTTTTTAAAAAAATCCTTTTCAGCTGGGCTGAAGCAGCCTGATTAACTCATTGAATTTCATTCAAAAACTTTTTTTAAACGTACTCCAGTTCCTCCCCTTTCCTTTCTCCTTTCCCTGTCCCAGCATATTAAACCTTACAATATAAAAAAGCTTTTGTGTTTTAATGAGTATGCTCTGTTTCGGAGTGACCCGCTCTCACCGGGAGACAATTATACCTGTACCTGCTGGAGGACAATTCTGTCACCCAAATTTGAATTTGTTATAGGGAGTTATCAGGAAAGTAAAGTGGGTACTTGTAACACTGGAGACAGCACAGGTCAGGTACGAATTCAGAATATGTCAGACACTACCATGAATAGCATCTTGTGCATACAATGACAGAGCCTATTCTTGTGAAATCTTCCACAGGCAGGAAGTGGTTGATGCTATTGGCTAATGGGAATGTAATGGGAGGTGTTACATCCCCCTTAAATTATCTTCTGTCTCAGAATATAATCTATATGCGTCTCCAATTTCGTGGATAAAGAAGATTTAGCAGCCTCATTCTCTCATAATAGTTATGTCTATGAGACATCGTGGGTGTTCTGTTCGATTAATTTCCTAGCATCCCACTGATTTCAAAAACACACACTAATAGAAAGCAGCAAGGAGAGTACACAGAAGTACATTGTAATTAAAGATTATTTAAAGATTATTTACAAAGACTGAAGAAAAGCAAACAATTTAAGATAAAAATCAAAAGCAAGCCGTGTTTCTGCTTAGGCACTTGCCACAGCTTTTCACAGGATCGGAAACAAATGTATTAGACTTCTTGGCACAGAGGAAAAAAATGTTATGATTTGGCCAGGGATTATTGTGCTAATCACCACCGACCTCATTTGCACTCTATGCACTGCTCATGGCCCACTTGTAGTAACCTCCTACTGTTGCTTATTTTATACTAAAGTTACAGGCTTTGGACCTAGGATCCTTTTTCTTGGGCTGGTTGCAAAAGACCTTACCACCAGAGCAGAGAAATAATAAGCATAACCACCAAGGAATCAAGAGGAATTCTGCTTTCAGTTAACATGAGAGAAAAAGGAGACAAAATTAAATAGCACTGCTTGCACAGTAATGAAGAAGGTTTTTTTGTGTTTTTTTTGAAACCACAGATGATTCTGGCTTGGGCATATTTAGTTTGGAGAA
>VXAK01008454.1:0-36536 GCA_013399435.1 Arenaria interpres
AAAATTCCTAATGCTGAGGTAAAGACCCCCGTCCCGCCGCTCTAAGGCCTCTGAGGGGGACCCGGAGCCCCCTTCCCGGGGAGGGCGGCGTGTGAGGGGCCGCCGGAGGGACCGGGCCGCTCCGGGCACGGCCGGCGATTTCCTTATTTTTGCCCCATAACGGAGCCGGGAAGAGGCGCTTTGCTCCTGGGCCACAGGGTTTTCTGCTGCCTCCTGCCCTCGGGGTTCTTTAGCCAGTGTGTGGTTGCTGTCTGAATCGTTCTGCGCCCTTTATTTTTTTTTTGATTTTTGGAAGTGTATTTATACGTATAGGGGCCAGCACAACGAGTGCTTGTAGGTAGTATTGTTAAATAGCATAAATCCTGCTTAAATTCATTTACCTGATGGCTTGGTGGTCTATTTTCGGTTCTTTTTCCCAAAATACAAGTAGTGGTGTTAATACGAATGTTTGGTTTGAAAATACGAATATATGTTTGAAAATACCATCCACTGTTACCCCTGTATTTCTGACAGGAATCAAAAAAGACTCATATGAGCAGCGGTTCTCCTGTGGTGATATGACCAAGACCCTCTGAGGGTTTTTTTTTCAGTCTTTTTTTTTTTTTTTTAAGAAATGAGCTGAAGGACAGTTTGAGAGCTGGTGGTTTTGATGGGTCAGTCACATCCCCCCTGTTTGTGCAGGCAGTGAGTGCCTGAACCCTCTGAACGTTACTCATCCCTCAAAGGATTCCTAATTTTTGTCCTACTCGGCTTCCCCTCCAGGTGCGTGGGGCTGACATAACGCCGGAGGTGGGACTGTGGCAGACTGGAGTCTAAGCTGTCGTGAAACTACTTTCAAAACTGCTCATTTTCAGCCAGGTAAGTTCCCTGGTCCAGCCCACACCGAGGAACCTGGAACACCAGTTAAAATTAAAGCTCGCTGCAACCGAGGTATAACTCTAATGGACGTGAACAGTTTTGCCTCTCAACTCTCAGTATGCCTCTTGCATATATTAAGAAATACGTGTCCCCTAAATATTTTTACCTACAGACTAAGCAATTCCGCGTCATTTCAATCCCACCTTGTGTGTCACCGTTTTAAACCTCTCAATAAGCTTATTTCTTCTCCCTGTGTTACCTGGAAATCATTCAGATCTTTTTTTTTTTGGACTGCAGCGCCCAGGACTGGACACAGTACGACAATTAAGGGCTACACAACGCCAGCATCTGCTGGCATGCCTGTCACAGACTACACTCCTCTTTACACGTGCCAATACAAATATTTTTGAGTCAGTATGATCTATTCACGCTTTTGCTGACCTGTTTTAGCCCAGCATCCATTTCTGCTGACCTACCAAGCCAGTTATTTCTCCCTCAAGTAGACGGTAATGCTACTTGAGGAACTATTTACTGCAGCAGCCCTAGTGCTATCCCTTCAGTATTGCTGGACAGATGGACAGCCAAGACATCTTTTAAAATAAAATTCCACATTATTTTAAGGCAGAAAAACGTAGAATTTGTCATCTCTGTAAATCGATTGCGTCTCTCAGAAGAATTGTATTTAAAAATAAAACAACTAAAATTGAACTGTGCCACGGTTACGGGATGGTTGTGTCACTCTACATCTAGAAGAGAGATTTATACATATTTGTAAATATATTTAAAACTTTAAATTCACTTAAACCAAGCCAGCTAAAATAGTCTGAATGCAAGCACGAGTTGACAACAAAGAACGTAGGTCAGGGGGGGTTTTAGGTACCAATATAAGGTAAATTTTGGCAAAAACAGTGTAACTTCCTGTTGCCCCCATCAACGAGGGACAAAACCTGCAGATGTTGTACCTACTTAATTCTGTTAGGTGTGTTTGTCGGTGACATAGTGTAATTCTCAGATTTATTCAGGGTGCTGTGTGCTGCTTTTCATCGCAGCTCATGAAGTTACTGATCAGGTATTCTGCAAAAAAGGAAGTTCTAGCGCAGTCTGATGGCTAAACCGGATTTTTAGGCGAAGCTGAGCGCGTCATTTTACGTGGTTGTGCTCTGGTCTTCCCAGCGTGAATTGATATCCATCTTTGTTAAAATACTAAAAATCTAAAACTGAAGCACGTGGCGTGGGTATTTATTAAAGGATCTGCCACAGAGGGGATGAAAATCCAAGTCTGGAGTTTTTTACTTTTCATGCTGTCTGTGTTTAATAGCTATAGAATTAGTTCTTCAGCGTGGCTGAACAAGCTGGTAAATGATGCAGTCAGCCAGTTTATTTCTTACATGAAAAATGCATCATATGGTATGCTTTGTCCATTTTAATTGTCTACAGCGTTTTAATGATGTGTTTTATGTCAGGTGATGTTTGTGTGGTAACAGTTCAAGAAAAATACCGGCTTTCTCAGTGAATAAACAGAAATCTTACCTTTTCTTTATCACCTGGCCAGCAGAGTTTAGGGAGTTGGCTTCCCTTTCATTTCCAGGTTGCTTTCTTTTTCGTATCTTGGTCTGTAAAGTCTCCATCTGTGAGGAGATTTAAGATACGACTGTGAAACAGTTAATATTTCAGAGGGCCATTGTTACTTGACCTTCTCCTATTCCCTCTTTAGCCTCTACTTTGTAAAAATTACTACTTCAAAACTGATGGCGTGAATCCCAAGCAGAGATGGAGAAAAAATAAGTACTACAGGTATTTTTACAAAGATACGTATCTATATATATTTATGTATGTGTTTTGTATAAATACACGTAATATCAGTTTGTAAGGATGAAAATTAACTGTCATCAAAGTTCACATGACCAACATCATCAAAGTTCAGGTGACCAACAAGTGTGTTGGCATATATTTATATAAAAATATGCACACATGCCATACCTGCCACCCTTCCCGAAGATCTGCAAGCAATAATACATTTTGGTCAGTGTTTCTCCACTGCTGTCTAAGGCATAAAGACAAGCCTATCCTTTTTAAAGTTATACTGCCTTGCTGTCCTACGAAAGGGATTTTTAAAAATAGCTTAGAAAGGAATTTTAAGGGCCAGCTCCTCACCAGTAAGGCACCATCCTTTTTAGCGCCCAAACAGTCAGACCAGCAGTCAGGAGTCTCTGTAGCAGAGATTTTTGTACCAGTGATTCAGATTTGCGCTGCTTCGTGGTTTGTTGGGGTTTTTTTGGTTTGTTTTGGTGTTGGTTTTTTTGTGACTGAAGTTCCACTATAGACCATCTGTTCTGGCCACCCAGGCAGGAGTACGGAGCTCTCATCCGCATTGGCATTCTGCTCTTTGCAGAGCGGCTTATCGAACGGGATCGCTACGCAGATTCCGCTGTGGAAGCCCTGCTCCATCGAGTGATAAACCTACGTTTACAAAGCTGGAGCTTGTAAACATTTCACGTAGCACATCTGACACGAATTTGTCTACAGTAAGAGTCACATAACGCTCCATGAAGGATCTCCTGTACGTCAGAAGAAGCGTTATCAGGGGTACCATGGGATTAGTCCCAATATTCCCTGTTTTAATACTAGTAAGCAAGAAAATACTTGATCTCCCCGGAGAACTAATTATTCAGACCAGCAGGAAAAAAAGACCAGAAAGAGAGAGTGTTCTGGAGGAAGCAGCAGTGCTGTTTGAAGAGGCAAATCAGCATGTGAACAAGGCTTTTCTGATCCATCCTTTAACAAAAATGAACACAGTGGAATGCTGCATCAAAGTAACTGTCCTGCGCCATCAATTTGATTGACACGGCACGATCTGGGATTTTTTTTTGTTTGCTTTTGAATCAAATTCATGTGTAACGGAAAAAAACCCAACAACATTCCGTTTAGTCTGTTTACCCTCCGGTTGACTTCCGATTCAGACATTTTACATTCTGGGGAGGAATGGCACGTCCGACTTTTGGGCAAGGTTTGTAATCTCCCTACCGAGTTTCTGTAATAATAAGCAAGTGCTTAATGCGTGGACTTTTTCCCCGCTGTGCGATAGCGCTGCCGGTGCCCTCAGGGGCTGAATTCCTGATGCGTGCGTGGGGTGAGGGTTTTAGGGTCCTAGACACAACTAGACCACAAATGGGACCTGATTCTTCCTCTCCGTTTATGGACACCGCGCCATTTGAAGTTGTTTCTCTCGTCGACATGGCAAGATAAGTAGGAGCTGGCTAGCTGCCTCCTCCTCGCCCAACTTACTCCCCAAATCACGTTTTATTCTTACTTTTTTCCCCTCCCCCAGCACCTTAACTCACTTTCAGGCCCTGCGAGCTCCTTTTAAGCCTAGTTTTCTGAATATTTTGTTAGTTTTCCTTTGCTGCCTGCTTACCTCTGCCGCCTTCGGGCTTTTGCAGTGTCTTCCTCAGCCAACGTCCGCTCCCCAACCGCCTCTGAAGGTTCCGGTGCTTCCCCACCCCCGTGTCTCCACCGGACTGTCTCTGGCACCTGAAACTACACCTGGAAATACAGCGCCTGCCCGTGTGTCACCTTGTCCGCTGTGCCACAGGTTGTGTCTGAGTCCCAAGTGAAACGAGGCCCGTTTCCGTTTCTTCTCTTTGTGATCATGTCTCCTTGTTTCAGTTACCTCTGCGTTTCGTGCGTTAAGATCTGGTAAGATCTCCCAGAGTAAAGCCATCCTCTTCGGATGAGCACCCTCTGCCGTGGCCCGGCTTCCTACGTCATCACACCCCAAAACAAACGCATAAAATGGGTAAAATTCCAGTTAAGGTGTCCAGCAGTGCTTTAAGTGCAGGAACTGCTGCTCTCCTAGCACTTGCCACATCTCCAGTGAAGGACCTACCAGCTCCCTCCCCAAGCTTGGTGCATCTCTCATGGTTATAGCAGCAGTTGATAAAACACTTGAGATTTTCCCCAAGCACAGAGACCCTGAGGACGGAGTAGGTTGAGATAAGAGATACCATGTTCTCTTTGTTATAAAGGACAACGAGCAAATATTCGTGTTGTATTCTTTTCAACTTACTTTATCTTCTTTATGTCGTGGTCCGGCTTTAACCTCTTAGATGGTTTTAAATTTAAAGGTTTCAAATTATGGCAAATGAAAGCGTTCTTCTGTAGTCTGTAGGGAATAAAGAAAAATATCAGCACTGTAGGGAATAAACATAAATAATTTTAAAATATAAGTCCTACTGGGTTCCAAAGCTTGCCCTGACACTGCAGAGAAGCCCGGGAGAGGAACCCATGAATGCTGCTGAAATAGGGAAGACAGGGAAAGAAAGGTAACGAGGGTTTTCTAAAATCTTCCCAGACCCGCTGTCAGGGTTAAAGAAATAGGGTAATTTCGCCACTGAGAAAATGATGTGACTAAGGAGGTTTGCAGTTCTTTCATGACTACTGAGAAAGGACTTCGCATGAGACAGAAACTAGAGTTGAAAGCTCTGAATCCTAGAAAAAGACAGAAATTTATTAGATTTAGACAGAAAATAGCAAAGAGCCACCTAAGCAGTCACCTGACTAAACAGACCACACAAAAATGGTGCTCTTTTGCGCAAATGCTAGACCTTTAAAAAATTAGTTAAAGAGATGAGAATGTCCTGCTTTAAAGGAGCACATTGATAGAATTGATTTTTAGGAAAGACTGAGAAGGAACGGTATTAAAGCCTCCCCAGTACCTGATGACAAAGACTAGGATGCTGAGTTCAGGAGAGGAGTGGCAAATAAGACAGGAAACATCATTATACGATTGTACAAATCCATCACGCATCCTTCCTTTAACTCTGTAATTTGGAATAGACTGTGTTTAGGAAACAGAGAAAGCCAGGATAGATAGAAGATGGTTTGGTACCATTCCCTCACAAGGAGAGGATTAATAGACTGGGGATCTTGAGCTTGGAAGAAAAAACCTTCAGGCTGAATTTGATAGAGCTCTTGTCAAGATCTTTGATGGAATGGGGATGGGTGAATGAGTGACTGACTTTTCAAAACTGCTTTGCATTATTTGTTCTTGCGTTATCTGGCAAGATGCAGTATTACAAGCTCTCTTACAGAGACCAAAGGTATGAACGGGTTCAAGTAAAACAAAATTTTAAAAACCAGATGCCCAAGGACGCTAAGGTGATTAAATTGCCCTCGCACTTCAACAGGCTGCCATAATTGCGATACACATTACATAGGCAACACATTAATGAGTTTAGAGGCGTATTTGCCACCAAATAAAAATGCACCACTATCAGCTTTAAAAAATCTCTTCCGTAGAGAAGTCTAGACACCAGATTTAGGGTAAGATAACTCAGTGAATATAAAAGAATTTGAGGCAATATCAAATCTGTGATGTGTTATGATAAGATTTGGCATATTATCATTATTCTTTGACGTGCTATCTAGTCCCTACAGTCAGAGAATTTACAACATTATCCTGTGTCAGGTGAGTCCTGGCAGAATTTATAGCAAGAATCAGTAGCCAAGACCTGAATGAGAGAAGGTCAAAAATAGAGTTGAGAATTTTCCGGGGTTGCAAGGAGGAGTTGAAAACATGATTTGCCAAGGCACCAAGCAGCACCAGCAGACACCTCTGGAAAATTCATCTTAAGCTATATTTAGTACATTCAAAGAAATTGTGGCTCCCACTTGAGCCATTTCAGCTCAAATACAGATAAACAATAATCAGATCGCATAGGCTGTTTGCTCGTCTTGCGTAAATAAATATTTAACAGAATTGTGCACTTCTGAGTCATGTCTAGATCTAGTGTCTGCCTGTCTAAGGAAGCCCCTACCTCGAAGCAGATTCATCTCTAACTGCAATTCTGTAGGTGTGCGTTTGTACTTAGTCCATCAAAAATACACTAGATAATGAAATTGAGAGCTCTTAGTACACAAACAGCTAATGAGAGCCCTCCCCTGCAAGTTATTTTTTTTTTTAAATAATCCTTATGTCTTGTAATTACTGGGTTTTAATGATGGGGGCAGTCAGTAACAATAACAACATTCACAATTTTTTTTTAGTCCTGTAATCTTAGAGCTTAGTTCTTGAAATTTTATCACCACCTTGTAGCTTGAGTGTGAGATACTCCTGGGCAACGGTGTTCAATTTTTAAATGTGGTGGTTTTTTTTCTTTTCGCTGATTTATAGCTAGGTCAAACTCCTGTTCTGATCCTAGGCTTCTTTCTTGAAAACTCACCGCAGCTTCATTTAGGACCTTAAAGTGTTACTTAAGCCACATGCTGGAAAAGATGAAAATAAATTCTGTCCATCTTCTAGATAAAACATCCTTTCTGAGTTACCGAATTTCTTCCGAAGAACACCGGTCTTGATCCAGAAATTAATTCACTGATGTTCAAACTGCTCTGATCCCACCAGATTAATTCCGCTGAAACCCACCTCGGGCCTTTCGCCAACGTGATCCGGCTATTTTTCTCTCGGGACGTTACGGGAAGTCACACACAACAGTTCACGTGCTTTAGAGAGAACTCCTGGTAGCGTGGCACGCGCTTAGCAAAGTGGTTTTGGTACAAGGATGTAAGCAATTTAACCTGCCTCCCGTTCCCCACCACAACTCGCGACTTTGCTTTTGACAAATGGGCAGAATTATAACAAATACGCCCGTCAGATACAGCTGTCATACGGCCCCCTTGCCTATCACCCCGTTCGAAGTCTGCCTGCGAGAAAATGACCATCTAAGTGTTGATGCTGCTGGGGGTCATCTGCGGGGTATTTCAACCAGAATGCCACGTACGCGGAATTCTCCCATTGAGTTTATTTTAGTTGCAAAAATATTTGCCATCTGAAATGTTATCTGCTTATTTATTCAAGCCGTTAAACCGAAACGTAAGTAAGATAGTCTGCTTTCAACGGAGATTTACGAAAATACTTATTACCTCCTGGGGAAAAAAAAAAAAAAAAGAAAGTGGTAAAAGACACTCGCAGAAAAAAGTAGGGCATCTATTGCTGCTACATGTTTAATTTTATTTGATTTACTATACTTAACTTTTTCCTTTGTTGGCAAAAACAACCTTAGCTGTTGCTAACGCTGTTTGCCAGCATCTCCATCTGCATCTTTGGTTACGTCTTGGATTCGTTCTCTCGGCATTTGCAGGATTCTGCTCGCATCCCCTCAACTCTCGGGGGAATTTTTCCCCTCTGGTGGTTAACGTTTGCAGCAGCACGAAGTTACTTGCGTTGTGGGCGCCATTTGAAGACACCTGAGCCCAGTTACCTCTCAAGCGTCCTAACGTGCTCTTGGCGTCGCTGTCAATGATGAGGGGATGCCTCTGTCTCGTCTCTCCCACCCAGAGAAGCTGTGGAAGCCCCATCCCTGGAGGTGTTTAAGGCCAGGCTGGATGGGGCTTTGAGCAACCTGGTCTGGTGGGAGGTGTCTGGGAGGGTTGGAACTTGATGACCTTTCAGGTCCCTTCCAACTCTAACCATTCCATGATCCTACGATCTTGGGAGGTCTTGGATTCACGCTGTACACACCCAACCTCGCAGTTCTGTCAGCAACACCAAGTCCCCTTTCGGAGAGTTTATCTAAATTAATTTCAGCTCGTCATTTTGCCATTTTGAAACTGGACCCTTCCTTTTCTTACCGTTGGTAGATTATTTCTTTTGGGGGGTAGTTTCCACAAAGCACCTCAGAAAGCAGACCATTTGGTCTCAAAGTTAGTGCTGTTCTCGTTCTGAATTTCTGCCTGGCCTGTTTTCTGCTGGCCTTGACTTAAAAGACTATGTATGTGCGCGTGTATGTTTGTAACGCTTTCTATCTTGCTTAAGTTCAATTTTACTAAACAAAACAAGCTTTTCTCTTGAGCTTAATGTCCCAGTTGTGTTATTAGTACCGTACCAAGTCTGTTCGCACAAGGCACATTCACCGCACATCTGAATAAAAGTAAACATCCTGTGTTTCTCAGCCTTCTGTAAACCCCAGCAGATGGCTGCTGCTTTTACAAACTGCGCTGAATAAGATGGCTCACATTTCCCATGCAACAGGCTTATTTCTGGAATCCAAGCCCAGAATACTTCTTGCAGGTGGGAACGTTGCTCGAGCCGCAAAGCGGTTGAGCCCAGATCGGCCCTAGGTGGCGGCTCTTCGTAGCTCAGAGCCAGCCCCTGCTCAGGACGCTCTCAGAAGCTCGTGCAGGAGATGGCGTGGGCTTTCTCTGCCTTAGCTAACTAACATTCAGGAGACACGTGCCACAGGCGTGTGCATTAACCCCGTTTCCCTGCAGCAGCAGGACACTGATGTTTGCGCTTAACCCTGGCTCTGGGATCAAGGGTGAACTAGCCCCGGTGAATCAGCAGCAATGCCAGCTTGAGACTTCACCCTGCGTGTCTATGTCTGTGTGTTCAGGGACCCATCCCAGCTCAATTTTTTCCCTGAAAATAAGCTGCTTTGGCCGCAAATCCTGGCAGGTAGTCTCTATTATGATAGGAGATGGAATTGATTAGGAGAAAGTTCTTTACTGTGAGGGTGGTGGAGCACTGGAACCGGTTGCCCAGGGAGGTGGTTGAGGCCCCATCCCTGGAGATATTCCAGGTGAGGCTCGACGAGGCCCTGGGCAACCTGGTCTAGTTGGGGGTGTCCCTGCTGACTGCGGGGGGGGGTCGGACTAGATGGCCTTTGGAGGTCCCTGCCGGCCTGGACAATTCTATCATTCTATTAAATCTTAAAAACAATGCCGAGGCTGTTTTGTCCCGAGGAAAAGGCAATTTGGGAGTGGGCTTCATCTTTTCTTGTTTAAAACTTTACTCCACTGAGTAACAAGCGTGCTCTCAGCTACTCGTGCCCGCTTTCGGTTGCACGCTATAGTAGTAAGCATCACAGGAAAAAGCTTTTGAAAGAGCACCTTGCATCCTTCTAGAACTTGTCTACTAACTTTTTGTGCATGGATGATTTTCCGTGGGCTACGCATCTGTTCTCCTGTGTTTAGAGGCTCTAAAAATTATGCCATTTGTTTAGGAAGTAATTCTGAAGAATTAAGAAATTTCTGATGTTTCTCCTTCAAATACACTATTTACCAAAGCAGCTGAGTGCAAGCTAATCTAGAGTTAGCTATCCTTGTGTACCTTCATCAGCCAGAACCTCTCAGATTTGTGAACACCTTAGGCACGATAGACACGTATCATGGGATATTTTCTTCCATCACACCAAGGTAGAAAGCTCCCAGTGACTCCTGAATGCAGATTTTCATTAAGGATCCAGTAGACTGGGCACACTCCAAAACCTACCAAGTCTGTATTTTTTTCTAAATCAAAGTTATTTACATTTCCACTTTCCTACACAATTCATTGGTGTTTTCTTAAACAAAGAAACTATTGTTAAGCCCAATTTCATTGTATTTTAAGATATTTTTGTACTGCGCCCATTGTTCTCTATCATTAGCCACCTTGCCCTTAAATTCACTATTTGGTCATTTCAGAGCGACCCAGGAGGCAAGAACTGTGAAACTGAAGGTTTTACAGGTCTCTCACCAGCGTTCTGCTCACAATGATGAGGATTTTTTTGTGTTTTTTTATTTTTATAACTCCCCCTAATGGGAACATTCTCTTGGAGTAGTTTTTCTGGCGTTAAACAGAATACACTGTTGGTCAAACTCCCTAACTAGTTTGAGTAAGAGGTGAGACTGTTCAGCCTCCCTTCCAACAGCTCCTTCCTTTTCCTTAAAGAGAGACTCTCTAGGAGGTTTTGTCCATTTCCCCACTAATGGGACTAAGTGTCATTGACAGGTGTACGCAGCCAAACAGCTTCTTGAGATGATGGGTTTTTTCCAAAAGGTTGTGCTCAGAGAAATCGGTATTACAGAAAATAAAAAAAACAACCTATCACCATTTCCCATTATACAGAGAGGAGTTTCCATTTGCTTTATCTTATCGTGTATCCTGGCCACAGAATGATGGGCACTGAAATCAGGTGGACAAACTGCCTTCATTGAACTCTGATGATAATTCAGTACCTTTTGCTAATTGCAGTATTACAGAATCACGGAATGATAGGGGGTTGGAAGGGACCTCTGGAGATCATCTAGTCCAACCCCCTGCCAAAACAGGTCCACCCAGAGCAGGTCCCACAGGAATGTACTTTGTACTGATGTTTTCTGTATTAAGAAGCAGTGGGCCACGTGTACAGCCTTGCAAATTTGAAGTGGAAGAGAAGGTTCATATGGCTGCGTAGGGAAGAGTGTGGCCAGGAGGTGGAGGGAGGTCATTCTCCCCCTGGGCTCTGCACTGGGGAGGCCACAACTGGAATCCTGCGTCCAGTTCTGGGCTCCCCAGTTCAAGAGAGACAGGGAACTGCTGGAGAGAGTCCAGCGTAGGGCAACAAAGGCGATGGAGGGATTGGAGCATCTCCCTGATGAGGAAAGGCTGAGAGAGCTGGGNTTCCGTGATTCCGTGAAAATGCTAATCACAGCCTAAAATGCATGCTCCCAGAAGCCTTCAGTAAACACCCTCAGCCTCTTGCCTTCTTGCGCCGTGCTCATATATAGATCCTGCATTATAGGTATATCCTACAAATAGCTCACGTTTTTCTCCCCAAACTTGCAACTCCTGTGCACGCCTTACCGCTGGCAACAATCTCCTCTGAAAGCAAGGTCAAGCTAATCAAGGCCTTGAAGAGGGCAGCAACCCGTGAGGCTATTAAAGAAGGTTACGGTGGGCTCAACCTGTTCCAGAGAGAAACACAAATAACTCCTTGCAAGCCTAAATACGGCATGTTCGAGTGTGTTTAATTGCGTGTTTAATCTGGAAATCTGGCTGCTCCTTCTTCTTTCCGTTTCTCGCTCAAGAGGGTCACTGCTGCCTGAAAACACTGGTATGCCAAGGAAGCCAATTCCCTGTGGGAGCACGACTCTGCTCCACACAGACATCTTCCCTTCTGCCGCTTGGCATAATTCAGTCTGTGGCTTGAAAATTCAAAATATAAACAAGAGAGAGGAACCAGGGCCAACAGCGTGGTGAGCGGACTGGTCAAACCTTCCCAGGAAGCGAAAAATACCTCTCCTCTAGAAACACCACCCATTTCTCTCTTCTTTTCAGCTCAACCAAGACTATTTCTTTGCGGCTCGGACCTTTTGGGGAAATGGAAGCAAAAATACCCTAATCAAACATAGGTGTATCAGACTGGGAAAATACGCCGCTCAGTGCCACGCTGCGCGAGACATAATTTAACAGGCAAGTTTCTCTCATCTCATCGTTCCCCTCTTCCTGTGAATTGCTTATTTCTCTTCTCTTTCTTTCTCAGAATCGTTTCCTCCCATTACTTTGTTGTTCCTTAACACCTTTTAAACATAGTTAGGAAATACGTAAGCGTGTATTTAAATACATCTTTCCTCCTGCTGCTCTCGTCTTGTGTTACAAATGCAAGTTAAAAACCTTCGGTGCGTTTATGCGTCATTCTAAGGAGGAAAGAACCGTCCCCTGTCCCATCCTTCACCAGCTCCTGGTCATTCCCACGTCCCAGGATTCACAAAGTCACTGCAGCTTTGCAGGTTTGTTTTGGTTTTTTTTCCTGAAAATTGATAAATGACACACCTGAGCTAAACAGATGGAAAATACACCAGGAGCAGAGACAGACACCTTCTGAAAGCCAAATTTGAGGTGTTACCTTTCCTTCGGTTCCACATCAAACCCAGCGAGCGCTGACCCTCTCCCAGCACGGCAGTGGACATCAGGAGGGGGTAACGTTAAGATGTCTCTGGAGTAGTTGCTTAAGTGAGGAGGCATCTTCGTCTTTCTCCAAGCGGAGCACTCGGTTCTGCCCTGGACAGTGAAATCAGGAGATGTCTTGCTTAGGGTCACACTGCCATACGCGTGGAGATTCTTTGCTAACAGTTATGGCGTCTCTCTCAGCAATTGCTTTGGTTATTGCTCCACCACCTCTTTACAGGAGCTGCTTGCTCTTCTAGTGCTCACCAAAGCCCTCCAAGATCCATTCAGAGCTTTTAATGCTTTCATGACATGCCGCTATCAAGGCAACTGAGTGAGCAGGGAAGCGGCAGCAAAACCTACTTGCTCCTTTGGCTCCTTCCTCTGTGCAGAGGACCTCTCATGTGCGGTTGAAAAGCACTCAAGAACTAAGCCAAAGACACTAAATAAGCTCAATTTTTTTTTTTCCACTCACATGCCCAGAGGCCCTGAAACAACCCGGTGCTGCTGATGGCTCCGGTGTCACCGCAGAGCCAGGTTTAGAAAGGTCAGGCTCACACAGGCGTTTTCAGGGAGGGGGCTTCATCTTTATAAGTGTTTGAAGTTGAAGTTCTAACATTTAATGTTTCAAATTAAGGAAAGCTGGAATTTATGGGAGCGTAGAAGGAATGATGGCTTTAAGAGAATTATTAAACTAAATTAACAAGAGCGACAACTTCTTAACTGGAGGGAAAAGGAGGGAGTAGAATTCAATTAGAATTCAATGGAAGTTAGTACTCAGAATCACGGAATGACGTGGGGTTGGAAGGGCCCTCTGGAGATCATCTAGTCCAACCCCCTGCCAAAGCAGGGCCACCCAGAGCAGGTCCCAGAGGAACGTGTCCAGGCGGGTTTGGAATGTCTCCAGAGAAGGAGACTCCACCACCACCCTGGGCAGCCTCTTCCAGGGCTCTGCCACCCTCACAGGAAAGAAGTTCCTCCTCAGGTTTAGGTAGAACTTCTTATGTTCAAGTTTGTGCCCATTTCCTCCTGTTCCGTGCTAGCTAAAGAGTCAAAAGATTCGCTCTGCATTTTTTCAGTGAAATGAGTTTGAGGAGGAAAGAAAACATTAATCAGTGTTCAAACATGATGCTGTAGTAATTGAGTCGTTGTCATTTCTTTTAAAGAAAATCCAGTCTTAATTTTAATATTCCCAGTGCCGTGGTCTTGCATGGGTGTGGGCGAGGTGCTGGAGCGGTTCATTTTGGCATCTGCTATTATAATGTACCTTATTTCTAATTTGAATGGTGTCCAATTTGAGCTCACAGGCATTCATCCCTGTCATACATTGATGATTGTCCTAAAAGCCTGTTATTACCAAATTTTATTCCTATATGCAGTCATTAACTGAAGAGCAGAGTCTGCAGCTCTCACAGGCTGTTCAAGTAGGGACAAGCACCCTCTTCACAACCTTCTGTCTTCTTTCCTGTGGTTTTCTCCAGCACGTGGGTGAGGTGAAGGACAGCAGGGCCTTGTGGGGGAGAGGCCATGGTGCTGGGCTTGTACTTGCTAAGGGATCACATTTAAACCCGAGGTCCCAAAGCGGCACATACCCCTCAGTTCATAGAATCACAGAATCATGGAATGGTAAGAGTTGGAAGGGACCTTAAAGATCATCAAATTCCAACCCCCCTGCCCTGGGCAGAGACACCTCCCACCAGACCAGGTTGCTCCAAGCCCCATCCAGCCTGGCCTTGAACCCCTCCAGGGATGGGGCAGCCACAGCTTCTCTGGGCAACCTGTTCCAGTGCCTCACCACCCTCACAGCAAAGAATTTCTTTCTGGTATCTCATCTAAATCTCCCCTCTTCCAATTTAAAACCGTTACCCCTTGTCCTGTCCCTGCACTCCCTGACAAAGAGTCCCTCTCCAGCTCTTCTCTAGGCTCCCTTCAGATATTGGGAGGCTGCTCTAAGGTCTCCCCGGAGCCTTCTCTTCTCCAGGCTGAACAACCCCAGCTCTCTCAGCCTGTAAATCACCTCTTTGACTTTCAAATGAAGATCTCCCTGCTTTCTCCCCTGCTGCCACCCCTCGATCTCCCCGGGGGCTCTCAGGAACCAACCACAAAACAATGACTTTGTTCTCTTTCAAGATCTCTCTAAAACCTTGGGCACATTCCCCTCCCTGCCGCCAACGTCCCTAAAAGCTTGACAAAAATTGGTTAGGGGCTGGGAAAAGGTTGGGGTTTTCTAGTTTTCTGGCTGTGACTTGGCTGGCTGGTGTCCTCACCTCCTTACCCGTGTGGCTCATTCCCAGGGGAACACTGGCAACGTCCTCCTTGTCTTTCAGTCCTCTGGGGTTCTAGACCCCAACAGAGGCTTCAAAGCTTTAAATTAACAAAATAAATTACCTCTGCTGGACACCTTATGAACTCCAGAAGAGGCCGTGGCAGCAGCAGCCGTCTTGGGGTGCAGAGGAACAGGAGAGAAGCAGGAGTTCTCAGCTCCCATCTGGTGCCGGCACAGATTTCTTATGCGCAGCTGGGGAGCTTTTTGCCTGGCTTTCCCCGTCTGTAAAATGAAAAATACGACATCCGCCGTTTGACACAGCACACGGGGAGGGCTGTGCCACCGTCCCTGAGAATAATTACCTAACACACCCTTTCAAATGAGCTGGTTTGTTTTAGTTTTACCAGAGATAAGGCTGCATGAAGACCAGCAAGGAAAAGGCTGCTTGTGGGGCGCTCGCTCAGTAACGTTCCTCCAGTTTGGGGATTAAAACCATTTATTTTAAACCAGTAGGTTTCCCGTTCCTCTGGTGCTGTCCCCCTGCCGGTGAGCTGGAGAGTTGGAAATCCTCCTGGTTAAGTGTCAAGTTCACAGAAATACTTTGGAGATGAAGGAGAGCCAGAGAAGGGAACAAATGTGGGGAATTCTTCGAGACAACTTAGGGAACTCTTTCTCTTTTGTAGCAAGATGACCCTGGATAGTGTAGTAAGTTAAATCAACTTTTAAAAAAAAGTAGGAAAAAGGAAGGAACGATGACACCAGAACACCAGTAACTGTTCTTCTTATTTTCTGCTATAGGGCAGCTACACCAGTACATTTTATCCTCCCATACCTTGTATTTTGACCCAGCGGAATCCCCTGGTTTGCGCCCGCGTGGGCTGTCCAGAGCTAACTGTGGCCTTTCTTCTTTGAGGTTTTGTAGGAAGGTTCATGAACGCGACACCTGCGCCGGTATCCTGCACGGATACATCCATCCTTTCCATGGATACGCCCATGGAAACCTGCCATCGACACGAAAAACCTGCGTAGCAGCTTCACTTGCCCAGCAGCGCGGACAAAAAAGGTTAAGAACTTGAGGATTTTTCTATTTCGCAAACAAAAGGAAGCTCGTTTCCTCTGTTCGCTCACCGTGGCATTATGTGCAAAAACCAGGCCTGGAGCCCTTGAAATACCTTCACTTATTTCTATATCTGCCCAATTTATTTATAGAGCCATCTGGAAAACACTGGCTTTCCATTTACAGGAGGCTATGGAGCTTTTTGGAATCGTTTCATAAACCAAACTCTTTAGAAACACACCCACACCTACAGAAATCGTCAGCTAATCAAGTCTCGGGACTTTTGGGGTTTTTTTGGTGTATTTAAGGAGTATTGTCAGGAGAGTTAAACCTGCCATATTAATGCATAAGTAGGTATTTCTCCAGATACTTAACTTTACCACGTTAATAAATCCAGCAATGGGCAGATGTGTCCAACACATTACACATCCCTGGGAGAAACCACAAATGCTTCGGTTATGTCTCATTTTGATGCAGTCTCGGGGCATTCTAACAGGTTATAAGACAAATGGGAGCAAATTCTTAAATGAAATGCAATAAAGATGTAGACTTAGAACATCTAGTAAGGTGAAAACTGGGAAAAACGTGTGTCCTGGAGGGCAGGTGACTGCACAAAGGGAAGAGAAGCTGCAGATGCCACCGAGCTTGGTCTCACCCAAACAACTGCGAGTTACAGTTCACTCACTGTCTAGGCATCCCGGCCATAAACCACAACAGAAATGTTAAAATAATAACAGTAATAAAAATAAATAAGGATTTGGGCTTATTTGAGCCAAGATGTTTTAACAAAATGCCACCATTCATTCCTGGGTCCGCGTTGGGATGCCTGTGTGCTCCAGTTCCATTCCTTAATTGCCCTCGTGCCTTCTACTATTCGCAAGAGTTAGGGCTCAATAAACAACCCAACCAGAAGAATTATTTCAACAATCATTTCACCTTCTTGCCACTCTAACACCAAACATATATAGGCAACCCCCCTAGATGTTTATGATTACCCTGTTAACGGTTCAATATCTAGAGGCGTTCCCTCTGACCCCTGCATGATTGGATGTCTTCATTTAGCCAAACAAGACTGTTTTATAAAACGCTCATTTCTTTCTAATCAACATGAGGTTGTCTCGTGCTGGCCTCAGCTGGGCTTTGATTTGTGGGGTGTGAAGCACAAACGCCATCCTCGTTGACCCAAAACACCGTTGTTCTTGATGGGTACCGTCTCTGCCGGGCTGGCGTAACAACAAGTAGATCTAACGTTGAAACGTACAACTGCTCAGCATCTCAGTGCTCATTTGGTAGCATAATTGTTAAATTTGCATGTTCAAATCATCAAGTTCTATTGAGGGACCTCATCAAAGGCCAGTGCAGGGTGCTGCACCTGGGAAGGAATAGCCCCCTGCACCAGGACAGGTTGGGGGTGACCTGCTGGAGAGCAGCTCTGAGGAGGAAGACCTGAGAGTCCTGGTGGACAACAGGATGACCATGAGCCAGCAATGGGCCCTTGTGGCCAAGAAGGCCAATGGCATCCTGGGGGGCATCAGGAAGACTGTGAGCAGCAGGTGGAGGGAGGTCATCCTGCCCCTCTGCTCTGCCCTGGGGAGGCCCCATCTGGAGCACTGGGACCAGTTCTGGGCTCCCCAGTTCCAGAAGGACAGGGAACTGCTGGAGAGGGGACAGCAGAGGGCTACAAAGATGATGAGGGGCCTGGAGCATCTCCCTTAAGAGGAGAGGCTGAGGGACTTGGGGCTTTTTAGTCTGGAGAAGAGAAGGCTGAGGGGGGATCTGATCAATGCTTATAAATACTTAAAGGGAGGGTGTCAAGAGGACGGGGCCTGTCTTTTTTCAGTGGTGCCCAGGGACAGGACAAGAGGAAATGGGCACAAACTTGAATGTAAGAAGTTCCACCTAAACCTGAGGAGGAACTTCTTTCCTGTGAGGGTAGCAGAGCCCTGGAACAGGCTGCCCAGGGAGGTGGTGGAGTCTCCTTCTCTGGAGACATTCCAAACCCACCTGGACATGTTCCTGTGGGACCTGCTCTGGGTGGACTTGCTTTGGCAGGGGGTTGGACTAGATGATCTCCAGAGGTCCCTTCCAACCCCATGGGATTCTGTGAAGTCTATTAAGAAGACCTTTTTTTAAAGCGTGGCACAGCAAAATGCAAGTCTGTTTCTACATGTTCCTACCACAAATCTACAGCGACACAAACTTTTGAAAAAATACTGTACCTCAGCAAGGAACCCCGTTTCTCCTGATCCCTCATTTCTCAGTCCTAAATTGAGACAATTCACCCAGGTCATTGTTATAGTGAAGCCTTGAGCCTTCCTTCTTCAACCGATTGCTAAAGTACTGCTAGAAAACGTTGCCCTATGCATTCTCTAGACGCCCGAGTAAAAGAATTTTAAAGCAACATTTGAGATCTCTGCGTGTAAATGAGAATTCCTGCCACCGAAGCACGTCAGCCTCAATTTCTTTCAAGACTCGGCCATCACCAGTATCAACTGGTGAACTCTGCAGCGCCCTGGAGAGCGGTGCAGGCTCTGCACTTCTGAGAGGCACCCAAGAAACACCTTAAATTGGTACCAGATCGACGCACGGGAACGTATTTCAGAGGCAGGTGCAGCTGGGCAGTCGCTGGCAGAGCATCACCCGGACAAGAATTCCCCATCCAGGGTCCGTATTTCTTCCTCCCTTCGCTTCTGGTGTGACAAGGGACGCGAAGCTCCGGATGCAAACTTTACCTCCACGAGCACGATGTCAATTTGGGCAGGAATAATTTCAGTTTAAGGCAGCGTTACAAACACTTCGTTGGCTTACCTTCCTGCCGTCGGTTCTTCGTACACCCGCCACACTGAAATGAGAGAAAGAAATCACAACCACTGCACGAAATGTACAGGCACAGCTCTCCAGCGCCCTCCAGAAGTCCTTGGAAAAGTTAAGTTGCTCATTTCCAGCTATTTTACCCGCTAGGTGTGGATTCAACCTTTTTTAATCTGGATCTGCAGCAGCGCGTTGTTGGCACACGGTGTGCTCACAGGTATCCAACTCCGTTAGTAATTAGGAATTCCCGTATTAAAAACATCCAGAAAAGTGAATTGTGGGTCTGTATTTCTGCTTCAGCTTTAGTCTAAGATCCTTTCCAGTCTTACCGCTATCGAGTGCGCTACCTGGGGCGTGCAGTCCGGTGGTGATTTACGGTGGATTGCGAGTTCCTTGGACCTTCTTATTTCCCCACGCGATGGTTTTAAATCAGCACTGAGAACTCTCCAACTCCTCCCAGCGCTTTTCCTCGCCAGCTCTCCATTCCTGCGGGAACAGGCTGCTCAGGCCCCACCTCTACGGGATTTTAGCAGGATCGGATCTTTATTCAGAACATGAGGGAATAAGACTGAAATGGATATTGAATTGAAAACGTAATTGCGTTCCCATAAAAATACCGGCGCCAATATTGCAGCAGGAATATATAGGATAATATTTCGTCATTCAGTTCCCAGAAAGGTAAATATACTTTCGGAATAGAGATTTGGAAGTATCTAAAGACATGAGGACACAAGAGTGGAAGAAACGCACATGATGGAACCCGGGTAGGACAGACCACCAGGAGAGAACCCCGCTCCGCTCCCATCAGCCCACACACCTGCGCCGGGTGACAAACTGGTACAGAAAAGGCAAACGGAAAACACAGAAGTTACCAAAGATCCTCACAATTAGCTGTTAGGCTGCCTGCAAAAAAATTCTGATAAGGAGCCAAGGAATAGAGCACTAAGAGATAGCTGTAAGTTCACCCCTAGCTGTTATCCCCACACTCACTTTTCCCTTCCTTTTTTTCCCTGAAACCCCCAAATTGGGGGTTGGACTAGATGATCTCTATGGTACCTTCCAACTCTAAAAAATTCAGTGAAATTCAGTGAAATCCCTGGGTTCCTGCAGGGGAGAGGTAGCGGCGCTGGCTTGACCAGCGGCTCTCCTCGCCGCCAGCAGAAGTTAGGAGTATCCAGCCCCCGTGAGCAAACACCTTCTGCCTCTCTTCCACGCTTCGCTGCCAAATTGTTCATCTGGCAGACAAACAGGAACTGGCTTTTATGCTCGAAGGGTGTTTATGTCTCGCATAATTTGGTTACGGTCCCATCCTGCTTCCATCGAGCTCCACAAGAAGCCATTACACTCGCATCAAAGGCAGAGGGTCCCACTCCTTGGTTGAGGAGCTTCTCTGACACCGCAATTAACCCCTTCCGTCCTGAACTCCCCTGAGGGGCAGCCCCAGCCCCGTGCAGGGTGCCCTGTCACAACACCCAAGGGGCAGCTACGTCAGCGTGTGGGTGCCCGGCTCCTAACACCTTTACAATCCTGTTGCCCACCCAGCACTCCACACAACATACAGCGCTTCGGATAATGGTATGGCCTACAGGGTCACATAAGATCATAGGATGGTTCGGGTTGGAAGGGACCTTAAAGATCATCCAGTTCCAACCCCCCTGCCCTGGGCAGGGACACCTCCCACCAGACCAGGTTGCTCCAAGCCCCATCCAGCCTGGCCTTGAACCCCTCCAGGGATGGGGCAGCCACAGCTTCTCTGGGAAACCTCTTCCAGTGCCTCACCACCCTCACAGCAAAGAATTTTTTTGTAGTATCTAATCTAAATCTCCTCTATTTCAGTTTAAAACCACTACCCCTCATTCTATTGCTCCATTCCCTGACAAAGAGTCCCTCCCCATCTCTCCTGTAGCCCCCTCAGGTACTGGAAGGCCATCATAAGGTCTCCCCAGAGCCTCCTCTTCTCCAGGCTGAGCAACCCCAACTCTCTCAGCCTGTCCTCACAGCAGAGGTGCTCCATCCCTCTGAGCATCTTCGTGGCCCTCCCCTGGACCCATTCCAACAGGTCCATGTTGTTTCTATGTTGAGGACTCCAGAGCTGGACACAGTGCTCCAGGTGGGGTCTCACCAGAGCAGAGGAGCAGAATCACCCCCCTGGCCCTGCTGGCCACGCATCTCTTGGTGTGGCCCAGGACGCAGTTGGCTTTTCCAGATGGCTGGCCAAGAGAAAGGCGCCATTCTTTACACCATTTCACCATATCAGCATCTTTGCTAATTAATATTTTAATGTAGAAATATGAAGATATGTCCCTATGAATACAGAGGACATACGCCGTACACAATTTGGCCACAAAATAGCTTACAACTGACAACTGACTAAATTTCCCCTAGAAATTAATTCACGTTTTTAGATTTGTCAAATAATTTCCACCACAATCCCAAGCGTGGCTAAAATCGTACACTCTACTGAAATCACAGAATCTTCTCGGTTGGAAGGGACCTTAAAGATCATCTTGTCCAACCGTCAACCTAATTTTGACAAAA
The DNA here is from genome assembly GCA_013399435.1 of Arenaria interpres. NCBI lineage: Eukaryota > Metazoa > Chordata > Aves > Charadriiformes > Scolopacidae > Arenaria > Arenaria interpres. The sequence goes on from VXAK01008454.1 coordinate 21,211, forward strand.
ATAAACACCCACACAACAAACAAAAAGCAACACCATCACTAAACCATATCTCCCAGCACCACATCAACCCGTCTTTTGAACACCTCCAGGGATGGGGCCTCAACCCCCTCCCTGGGCAGCCCATTCCAATGGCTGATCACCCTTTCCGTGAAAAAATTCTTCCTAATATCCAGCCTGAACCTCCCCTGGCGTAACTTGAGGCCATTTCCTCTCGTCCTGTCATTATTCCCTTGGGAGAAGAGACCGACCCCCACCTCTCTACACCCTCCTTTCAGGGAGTTGTAGAGAGCAATAAGGTCTCCCCTCAGCCTCCTCTTCTCCAGGCTGAATAACCCCAGCTCCCTCAGCCTCTCCTCATAAGACTTACTCTCCAGACCCCTCACCAGCTCCGTTGCCCTTCTCTGGACCCGCTCCAGCACCTCAATGTCTTTTTTATGGTAGGGAGCCCAAAACTGGACACAGCCCTCAAGGTGGGGCCTCACCAGTGCCCAGTACAGGGGGACCATCACCTCCCGAGTCCTACTTACCACGCTGTTCCTGACACAGGCCAGGATGCTGGTGGCCTTCTTGGCCAAATAATTGCTGAAATCACTCACTGACTGTAAGATGTAATCCTGAGACACCTCTTACCTGAACAGAATGGAACAGTAGAACGGGTACTCCGAGAAGAGGCGGGGGGTTGGTATTCAATGGGAGCAGCCCTTAAACACAACAGGTTCCCTCTGAATAAAGGTGGCCACCGCTTTCTGCGCTCGGGTAGTCCGCCCGGATTTTGCTTTTCATTTACTGGGAAAAAATCTCGGACACCCCTTCCAGAATTAAAGCTTCCCCCGGGATTCAACAATTTGACGCAGCGACCATTTCTGAATGTCTGCTACTTGCGTGGAGTTTCAATTACAGAAGTTTTATGAAAGCCAAATACGTTTCTTAACAAGGCTGGAGCCAACTCCTACAGACACCAGAACTAACCGAAGAGATTAAATACAGCCAGAGAAGTCAACCCGCCCAGTTTCAAATCCATTATTATTTATACCATCACACACGCACTCTGCCTGCGCTCTGCGGTCTATCAAACAGTGCTTGCGGTTTACAAAATGCAACGCTAATTACGCGTTAGCACGTGGTTTCCATCTATGTTTCTTTTACGGATTTTAATCTGAAACTAAGCCAACACAAAAGAAAAAGAAAATATCGAAGTATTTTCAGAGGCGAGACACGGCTGTCTCCTGGCAGCTGCCGGGCTTTTGCAGAATTTCGAGATACATACACGCCTTTTTCCCCTTCCACTGCTATTTAAATTAGGTACGTAAAAGGGAGAAATCGACTTTTTGGGGAAAGGCATGGCTTGAACTGTGCTGGGTATTGATTTGTTAGGTTATCAATCTCATTCAGAAACCAGAGAGCAGAGGCGGCTTGCATCCTTCAGGCACTTCAGGACCAGAACTCCCATCTCTGCTGATATAATTCAGACCAAGTTGGCGGAAGACACCAGAATCTCGCTCAACAGACTCTTGATACCAAGCGGAGGCAACCGAAAAGCTCCCTCGCTGTCAAAATTGGCTTCAAGAAATGGAGCGTCACGCAGGCCCACTGACTTTAGTCCACTGAGTGTGTCGAGACAGCAGGAGAAAAGCACCTAAAAAAAGCACCTAAACACCTAAAAAGCAAGTTACGTATCGTACTTGCAATGAAATACGTCTTAAAATCATACTTTAGTTCCCCACTTCCAACTATAAATACCGAACCAACTCAGGCCTGTGAGAGCATTATGGTTAATTCAAAGGGGTCCAAAGCCTTTGGTCAACTCAGTTATAAAACTTTGGATTCCCCAGAAACGGGCAATAACGAGGGGCCTGGGAGAATAAATCTTGAAAAGGCACATGATCCAGGTGCGTCACAGCCCTGACGCTCGCTGCCCGAGTCGTCTCAAAAAAGCACGAAGTAATTTGAAAAGCAACAGATGAGGATGTTGGGTGTAGCTTGAATTTAACACAAGTAATGATCATTTTTAAAAAAAACAACTAGAGAAATGTGATTTTTAAATTGAAGCTGAAGTTTAAATCGACCTTTTAAATAACCAGCAGTAACAGAAGCAGGTGAATCATCTTAATTACCACCAAGAGGCAGACCCAAAACAAGTAGTTGTGGCTGAAGGACGTTGCCAGTTTGTTTCGCGTGGAAAATTGATCCTTCTGGTTGAACAGGATTTCTTTCCAGCGATGAGGAAGACACGTGCAGCCCAGCTGTAACCATATACTACAGGTATCTTCCGTACTTTGGAAAGTGCTTCTGAACTCCGGGCTAATCCTCTAAACTGGAGACTCAAAACTTGGTTTGAACTCAACCCTTTCAGAAGCACAGGGCAATTTTTTACACTGCTTAATAGGCCTTTGATGGAAAACTAAACCAAAGCTCTCCTAGAGAGGTGTCTGAGCATAAAACCTTCTCAGCAGAGAGAAATATTTCTTATAGGACATACGCTAACCTCTAAAAGCTCTTGCTAAAGTCTCCTCGTGCTGCTCTGTTACCCTGTAACTACCGTCTCAGAAGGCAGGGTTTCACTCTGGGTTTGTAGCGTCCTCACTTAGGATGTGACACTACCTTATTTCAAACGCAGGATTTGGGATTTTAAGCACCACTGGTGTAATTATAACTATCAATTTCTTTAACCCACTGACGATCTCCCCAGTCTTCCAGACGTACCCCTCCCCAAGACGCATTTATCAGGAGAGAATGAAGCTGCTCGTGAGATTCTGGGGTATTTTCGGGCAGGAAACCCCGCCCCTACAAACCACCAGCTTAACAGTTCTCATACGCTTCCAAATTAGCTGCTTGGAATCCCGTGTTCCCGTTTGCTGGAATACATTCGTATCTTTGCTATGAAAAAATACGGCTCCATCGACTGCTTCTTTATGAGCTCGTTACAAACCAGCGACACGACGGCGCAAAACACTCCGTGCTTTCCATTTCATCAAGGAGTAATTCCCCTAGGCGCCACGACGCGACATAAGATCTTTTAATATATAGAGCGATTTCATTAAGTTCTCTGTGAAGAAGGCAAAATACAGCATGAGATACAGAAGCTTTTCAAACACGCCGCGGAATTTCAGTGGGAAGGTAACAACTTAGGCAAGCCACAGGCCTACATCGCGCTTTAAAAATGTTGGCTGAAGACGTTAAATAACCGCCGAAACGTTTTTATACATGATTTCGGATATATCGGTCAAGAGCGAGAGCAAACATTTGCTTTTTGCTGATTAATATTAGCAATGTAAAAAGAAAAAAAAAGAAGAAAAAAAAAAAAGAAGAAAAAAAAAGAAAAAGGCATTTATCTGGTGAGTGAAACACATTCCCAGGTAGAATTCAGGCACCGTAGTTCTTTCCACAGAAAAGCCCCAAACAAAGCCTGGCCGAGTAGTGCCCGAGAGATTTTACACCAGGAAAACTCTCCTCAGCAGAGATCCCCACTTTCAGATTTTGACTTTTTCCCCCTTTTGAGGGAGCTGTTGTGAACTCTTACTCTCTTCTGCACGGAAGAAGCAATCTTCATAGACGCTTTCTTTGCCAGGGACCTCTCCACACCCCCAGGCTTCCATAGCAACAGCTGAGCATCCTCTCCACCCGTCCACAGAGACTCATCCCTCGGGCTCCAGTGGAAGGAGCGAACGGTGGCAGAGTGTCCTCCGCAGAGGGTACCCACCAGGCTCAGCCCATCAGCACCGCAGCTGAGGAGGTGAATGTTTCCTCTGGAGGTTCCCCCAATAAGAAAGAGTCTGTCGGCCTTTTCGTGGTACAAGCCCCCTACCAGGTAATGTAAACTGTCCTCTTCAAGGCAGATGGCATCTCTGACGTCCAGAACATGCAACAGCGTTATCGGTTCTTCGGTATCCAACCGAGCCGTGTCCCACCAACAAAATCCCTCATCGTGTGTCAGGCAGTAGACCTGTTTATAATCTTTCCCGGACCAGCCAATAAAACTTACCGATGAATCCGAGTTGCAGGTTGATATCAAAGCATCATCTTCGTTATCCTTGTTAATGTCGAACACATTAACCAACCCATCAGTTGACCCGGAAACCACCAAATTGGGTTCGATAGGGTGAAAACAAATTTCAGTGATATCATCATTGTGACTTTCCGAATAGACTCCCAAGGGTTCTTTAGCTGCGCTGGCACAGTCTGTAACGCCTCTTGCATCCCAGAACACCAGAAACGTGTCCTTTTCAACTTTTTCTGTTCCGGCACAAATGATGAGATCGCTGCAGCTGACGTCAAAGCTGATGAAAACGTTGGAAGGATAGCCACTAAACACCTGCGCAGCTTTCTGAGTTGCTAAACGAATATCCCAACACTTGACGGTACCATCGCTGCACGCTGAAAACACTACGCTGTCACACGCGTGTGCAAATCTGACTCCATGAAGTATCCCAGGACGGCTACTGTACTCCCGCAGGAAGCTTAACGTTTCCCTGTTATATACCCTAATTGTCTGATTGGAACACGAAACTGCCACAAAGCGAGGGCTTTCAGATTGAGCGGGTTTGGAAACATCTATGTCCAGCAAGTAAGCAGGTTCCTCACTTAGCACGGAACGTTTTGCTATGCGCAGAGCGGCAAGCTGCTCCTCAATCTTCTCCACCGCAGTCATCTCAAACGCTGTTCCTAACGTTGTCAGAAACCTGGAATAAATAAAAGCCAAGGTGAGTTTTAATTATAACATTCTGAAATCACAGAATCACGGAATGATACGGGGTTGGAAGGGACCTCTGGAGATCATCTAGTCCAACCCCCTGCCAAAGCAGGGCCACCCAGAGCAGGTCCCACAGGAACGTGTCCAGGTGGGTTTGAATGTCTCCAGAGAAGGAGACTCCACCACCTCCCTGGGCAGCCTCTTCCAGGGCTCTGCCACCCTCACAGCAAAGAAGTTCCTCCTTATGTTTAGGTGGAATTTCTCACATTCAAGTTTGTGCCCATTTCCTCTTGTCCTGTCCCTGGGCACCACTGAAAAAAGACCAGCCCCATCCTCCTGACACCCTCCCTTGAAGTATTTATAAGCATTGATCAGATCCCCCCTCAGCCTTCTCTTCTCCAGACTAAAAAGCCCCAAGTCCCTCAGCCTCTCCTCATAAGAGAGATGCTCCAGGCCCCTCAGCATCTCTGTCCCCTCTCCAGCAGTCCCCTGTCCTTCTGGAACTGGGGGGCCCAAAACTGGACCCATACTCCAGATGGAGCCTCACCAGGAAAATAATGTTAGCTTTAAAAACATATATATGAAAAAGCATCCTGCACAGAGATAATGCATGAAGTCAAAATTCAATTATCCTGATGTCCTACCCGCTACAACTTCAGTTACAGAAACAGAGAACCGGAAAGGGCGCCCCGAGTTCAGGTGTTCAGTCTCTTGTGACTGTAAGCACTACATCACATAATCCCCTTAAGAGATTAAACAGTCTGTCTGTGAGCCCTGTGAAAGTCACTTAGCTAAATTTGCTTTATTATTCTTATGAAGTAGACAGCAAAGTGATGTTCTCCACCAGCGGAGAGAAAATGAAGTCATCACCGCTGCCTGAGGAGGAATAATTTTGATTCCAAAAAGTTGCTAGGAGGCACAGCCCACAAAGAGTTGCATCAGGTGAGTTCTCAGGTGAACTTTTCCTGGTGGGGGACACGCCAAGGGTGGGCAGAGAAGAACAAGACCAAAATTATGTAGAACTACAGCCCGGAATGGCCAGATAAGATAACATTCCCAAGTATTTAGGTGCCCAAATATGCACGTCACCTGCCGGCATACCACGGGCCACCTCAACAGGCTACATGACATCAGTGGAATTCATTGGAATTAACCACCTTTGCCTTTTTCATCAATTCTCCTAAGAATCTAAATGGTTTTCGAGCCTCCTGTAAAACCACATGATGCTGGTTCTTAGTGCGACTGATAAAAATCAGTTCCTCTGCAGGGAATGCAGAGGCAACCCTTCTCTGGCCCGACTGAACCCTCCTGGAAACCCATACTAGTTCAGTGATGTACTCAAATTCAGATTTTAGCAAGCAAAACCCAAATTAAACAGCATTTCCTCAATCCTTTTGCACATAGAATGGATATATATATACACACAGATTCACAAGGGAAAAGGGAAAAGGGAAAAGGGAAAAGGGAAAAGGGAAAAGGGAAAAGGGAAAAGGGAAAAGAAATTCTCAGAATTCTCTCCTTTCTGGAACACAAAAACATTCAATTCTGTAGTTGCAATCAAGGCTTTCATCAATTTAGAGTCAGAAAAAGATACTGAAGCATTTAAATTTAAAGGAGGTATTTGCCATCACAAACAATACGTGGTTTGAGTGAGTTCACAAACTACAGTCATTTCTGAAAGAAGAATGGAGGTGGGGTACATCAAAAAAGCATAAACATCCACACGAATGACTTCTGTTAAAATTACAGGCTCCGTTGGACTATGCTTCTGTGTTTAAAAAACCCACCCCGATCATTGAAAGACTCAGATTATTTCGATCTTTCAATCAGTTCTAGGGGGTCAACACTCCACGGTAAAGCAATAGTCAAAAAATCTCCTTATTTCCTTCAGAACTAGGCCTTCGGAATCCTAGGCCTTAACCCCATCCTAGTTACCACATGCATGAAACTATCTTTTTTTCTTTTTTTAAAAATCCAAACAAAAATGGAGTAAAAAAAAAATAATCAAGCAGATCCGGAATGCAAGAAACTGTTCTCGTGCCTTCCCAGCTGTCCCATCGTAAATTTTCCTGCAAATTCTTCAGGCTGGATTTTTAGGGATGGGAACGAACAGGTTTCCATGTATTACTTGTTTTAGGGTAATTATTTTAACAGTCCGCGAGAGCCCAGCAACAAAGGAAAAGTTGCTATGACAAAACTACATTCTGCTTTTTTTTTTTTTCTTTCTTTTCCCTCCCCTTCTTGGTGTTGTTTGTAGTTTCAGAGCTTTGTTTTCCGTCCTCTGGTTTGGTGCGTACAAATATCCACCACGCTGTATGACAAACAAGCAAATTCTTCAAAAAACAGCCTAAGTAGGCACACTCATAAAAGCTTAATTCCCAAGTCACAAATAACCTCACTAAGCTATTTGCCTCGGTAATATCCTGCCAGTGAGGGCCCCAGGTTAATCTTCTACATCAAAGCGACCTTTCAGAGCACATCTACAAGTAATTTCTGCCCCAAGAGGCAGACATCCTGTGGAAACTCCTTTCCCCTCTGAAGAGAAGAGGTTGGACGTGTTTTCTGGCGTTGGCCTGCACACAACCCTTCCCACACAGCTCGCCCCTTCCTTACTTCTCTGCTGCGTCCTCAAACGGAACGAGCTTTTACTAGAAGGATGACAAAAAGCAGGCTGCGCTCAAACCCTGCCGGCTACACCCCTCAGACACAAAACTCTTGGACGCCCACGCAAATTATCAATTTAAACCTAAGAAATAAAATACTTTATTGGTATTAAGGACAACTCCTACTTAATCCAATTTACTGAAGAATTTCAATGGAAGCTTCTATTTAAATGCCGTTTCAAAAAGACCTGCTTGAAGGTGGAGAAAGGAGTTTTCATAAAGCAGCTACCCTGTAGTGCTACGGTTACTAAAAAAAAATTGGGTTCTCTCTGTAAACTATGGGAAGAAAAATGTAGTTTTGCAGACTGACCCGAATTTCAAGCTCTAAATATTCAGACTTTTTCTACTTAAAAGGCCAAGTAAGCTCCAACAGCCACGTTCCTGACAAATGTCATCCATTCGGAAAGCAAGCTGCAGTTGTTTAAATATTACTGACTTTGACAGAGAATATTATTCACTAAGCAGTTTCTACAACAGTCATGTCAGGGCTTTTACTGCTGGGGAGGGCAGGGCGAGGGAACTCTACAAGTACCCAGAAGTTGTAAAAAGCCAGAGTCTGCAAAAGCACATTCATTCAGATTTAACAATATTTTCTGGGAAATAAAATTAGCCCAAGATAGCTCTTAAGCTTTTACCCCTGAATGACACAGGTACAGCTATTCTGAAACACCAGCAAATGCTGCTCGTGTTTCCAGACAGGTGTGCAATTGATACCATCGGGAAGCTGGAGGACACGGTTTTCAATTCTATTTCCACCGCAACAACTGAGAAGCCTTAAAATTGCATCTGGTGGCAGCCAGGTTTTTGTGCTAAAAACTCAGTAAAACGTCTGCTCCGGCAAGAAAGTCTTCAGACTATTATGAAATGGTGATTGAAGGTTATATAAACAACTCGTGGTCGAACATCAGGGTGTAGCTGCCAGCCCTTCCTTTTCAGGAGGGGAAGTCACTGTTGTATTTTGATGGGAACGTTTAAATGGCAGGAATAGGATCTGTGTTAAATTTATGAGACAAATAGGAAACAATGGTCTTCCAAACACAATAGAAGATAACTACGCGCTGGACCACAGCCACCGACAAAGCACGTGGTGCTCTGTGCTGCAGAAGCGAAGCGCTTTTCCTTTAGCACTCTTTTAACAATCTCTTTTGTTATGGTCGCCAGGAATCCTTTGGCAAGTCAGTATCACAATTTGAATAAAGCACAAGTGCCAGTTGCTGTGATCAATGAGGAAAACTGCTCACGTTGATGAGAAAAAACCGCCCGACGCAAAGACTTCTGAGGGCACAGACAGCTTGCTCTCCAACTGTTCCAGTCTCAGGAGAAACGGCAGAGACAGCACTGGCCAAAAACTCTTCTTTCCCCAAGGTAACCATGGGGTAATTATTTAAATTCAGGTTCTTCACTTGCTCCAACTCACAGTGGCCCACGGTCTGGATCATAGAACCATAGAATGGTTTGGGTTGGAAGGGACCTTAAAGATCATCAAGTCCCAAGCCCCCTGCCCTGGGCAGGGACACCTCCCACCAGACCAGGTTGCTCAAAGCCCCATCCAGCCTGGTCTTGAACCCCTCCAGGGATGGGGCAGCCACAACTTCTCTGGGCAACCTGTTCCAGTGTCTCACCAGTCTACAGTCTCAACACAGACAAAATCCAGGTGATGCTAAGGTGCCAGGAAAACCCCACCATTTGGATGACACAGAAGTATCTGGCTATGGCTAGTCCCTTGTGTTTGAAACAGAAGTCCAGTCCCACCATCAGTGATCACCATTCCTCCGATGGAACCTCTCATCTGCACCCCCGGAACAAGGTAAAGCCACCTTCTACAAATTAACCCCGAAACTTCTGTGTTATAGTATCTAGTCCTCCAGAAGGACATCCATGTGATCCTTCCTATGAATTAACTTCACGGTTCCACGCGACCCCTGCATGTCTCCTTGAAATCACAACGACCAGAGACAATAAGCTTCCTGAAGGACCCTCAAAACTCAGGAAATCTTGGTAAGTCAGAATAAATACGGTACTCTGAAATAACCTAAACCATCCTGGCCTATAGGGCATCCTACAAGGCTCCTTTAGAAAAGAAACAAGCTTGATTTTTAAGACACTAAGCAGAAGGGACGCCAAAGAGGAAGGGTAGGATTTTCAGAGGCCTTTGCTACGCGTTTCTCACCAGTGGGGTGTGGGAACAACCACGCAGAAAGAGGAGAAGCAAAGAGCCAGACAGAGAACTGAAAGGTCAGCACCTGTCTGCACAAACGAAACGTCTCGTGTAGTCGCAGCACGCCCTGCTGTGCTCTTCGTGCACTCTTCGGAAATCTCAGCCTCAACGTCAGCCAACAGGCTCGCGAGCCCCCTGCAATCCAGAAAGCTTTTCAAAAAATAAACCAGCAATTCACGAGTTATTTTCCTCCTCCTCCTCCTCCCTAGTCGTGTACACGGGATGCTGCCAAACCGCATAGTTCCCATTTCCAGAAGGGAACGTTAGCTCAACAACACAGAGGAAAGATAAAAGTACCTTTCTGAAAAATCCCATGGAAGATGTGGGAGAAATGGAACTTTTGCCTCAAAGATTTAATCAGGAACGTAAGAGTAACTTAGGAGTAGGAGGGCAGAAACACGTAATAAAAATGAAAACAACCTGTAGTTTTGGCAATGTTCTCCGCAGAGGTCAAATACCAAAAATAGCAAGGGATTGGAACAGCAGTAGATGAAATCTCGCACTGTTCTTTCCTACTATAAACAATGCAAACGGACCCTCCCTTTATTTTCACAATTATTAAAAGTTCAAGAACAAACCAAGAGCGGAACCTGGAGCTCTGGGCAGTGGAAAGCAATTCATGCGTGCAGCAGGACACGTGGCTTGCGTTTTAAAACCGAAAAGGCGAAGCGCAGGGTTGGCTGAGGAGAAGGCACGTTAGGACGCTGCGCTTCACCAACGCCGAGACGCCCTGAGAGACCTCTCCTCACCGGCACCGCTCCACAGCGGAAGACGCATCAGCCAAACCATCCAAGCACCCAGGGGAAGCACAAAACACCCAGCAGGCAGGCGCCATTTCTGCAGGATACAAACTCCTCTGCTTGGTTTTTGGAGAAAAAAACCAAGCGGAGAAATCAGGTGTTTCCCCAGGAGGCCCACAAAGCCACCGCAAGGCAGAGAGAACAGCATTTTAGTCGGTCAAGCAGGAAGGGAAGGAGATGCGCGACGGGCTACGCTAAAGCGAAGAGACAAGACGGAAACTGCCAAGAGAATTATTTCATCCTTTCAAGCCAGTGACATCCAGATTCCAAAGGTGAAGCACAGCGAGAAAAAAAATAAACCTCCATGTAATTTTGCATTCGCAGTACAGAGAGAAATATTACACCGAGAGAGCAGAAAGGAGGAAAAACATAAAACATCGTCACAACGAAGTCTATGGGAAGAGCAAAAAAAATGAGGTCTACCAAACTATCTGCCTTCCATGAAAACAATTCCTACCCTCCCACCAGTACGGACCCTGGGGGGACAATCCTCTTCAGGGACGGAGAGGAGAGCTGGAGGCGGGACAGAGAACCCAGGAAATAGCCTTAAACAACAGAATGGGTTAGAGGAGAAAAAAAATAAGAGTCAGAATTAGGAGAGAACGAAGGGGAAAAGTCACAGTTGTTCAATGCTTTGAGGTTCAGTAATGTAAAAAAAAAAAAAGGAAATTACAACATTTGTGTACTGGTTTTTTGGGGGGCACGAGCAGGTGTTGAATCAAAAAACCTCCTTTTGAAGATTATACCAGATATCCATAGAGAGAGAACGCGAAACAACTTTTGGATTTGACCGGGCGTACTTTGAAAGGCATAAATCATAAGCACTGCACATTGAATATTTCTGTCAAAATCAAACTTTTAAAATTAGTATTTTCGGGGTAAGATTGTGCATTCCAGCTAGAAAGCCCTCTTCTGAGTTTGCATCCAGCCCTGGTAAATACGGTGGAGGCAGGCGAGGTTTAGAAAATTTCAGCATGCCTTCAGGTCCAAATCGCAATGAATTATCAAACTTGAGTAACTGAAGGCCTATTGTTATAAATTCACGAAGTAAAGAGACGGCAAAGAGCTGCAACAGACCCAGATGACAAGCCACCCTAAGAAAAAAAAAATAAATATCCAAGTCTAGAACAGCCCAATGTACAATTACAAAAATTCAAACAAGCCAGAAAACACCATACATAACCATAAAAATGCTCCAAGTACTAATTTTGACTTCGAATTTAAGTCAAAGTTATTAAAGACTGATTTCAGAGAGCTAAACTACCTTCTCTAGAACAACTTTGGAGATGTTAACAGAAAACATGGGAAACATAAGTTTCTAAGTACTCTAACAAGCTGTGTCAAACACGATTTCACCCACCTTTGAGAATTTCCCTTTTTCAATCTTCTCACCCAATTCCACGCTGGTGGCACTCACCTACTCACAGGGGCGCAGCGAAGTAAGCTCTCTGCCACCAAAAATCACACTCTGACCCAAGCGACTGGATCCAGCCGAGAACTTCCTTGTGAGGGGGAGGTTTCCTAGTGGGGATGTTACTGCATCCAGCCGTCGATGAGGTGGTCATCCAATAAAGGAGTCTGCAAAGTAGTGAGAGGGTAAGAGATGCTCTATTTTACTCTCCTGGTTATTCTCAGATCGAGCTGCCAGAAGCTGCAGCAAAAGCAATCCTGTTTTATAAAGGCAGATCTGCAAGATTCCCAGGCAAAGGTTAAATGACAGAAAGAGATATTACAGCAGGGACGTCTATCTTCTAAATTCCGTATGTTCTCCGTTATTTTTGTAAAGAATACTGTATTTAAAAACCGGCTGCAAAAGTTAATCTCTGCCCAAATTGCACGCTCCATCCAAACACGTCAACGACAAACTGCATCCTTTGGTGGATCCCACAGAACAGGCGAGAGCTGCCAGGAAAACCATCCTAGAGCTGAGCCTCCACTTCTGCTCTGGAGCAAGTCTCCGAGACGGGGGTCAAATGGGAGGTTTGTGCCTGACCTGTACTCCAGCCCAGGCATCCAGGTCACCTTCTAAAAGCAGGCTAAAACATCTGGAAGTCATGGCCATTTTGGTGACACTCTTGCTCTATCAACCACCTTCCTCTATAACGTGGGAGGTGTCCCTGCCCAGGGCAGGGGGGTTGGAACTCAATGATCTTCAAGGTCCCTTCCAAGCCAAATCATTCTACGATGGGACCCAGGATGTAGGTGAACAACCCCAAGAGGAATGAAAGGTGGACAATGGCACCAACAGCTCCAGAAGACTTCACTCTCCAAGTGCTATGCGAACATCAATGCTCCCAACTCCAGCAGATGCTAATTCACAGCTTCAGAACATGGCACCTTTGTGTCCTGCTGTCTGTCTGTCATGTAACCACGGCTATTCAGCCAACCCGCTGCAAAACTTGAAAGGAATCCAACTCTCAGCCTTCTGCCTTTGTCCTTATCAGACCAGTGACCACAGAGAAGTCATTTCCTTTCTCTTGTGAGCACCTCCCAATGTAGACACCATATTGACATTACTTTTTGTAACCACAAACAGAGGAAAGAAGATACAGAACTAATCAGTTTCTCAACTGCATGCAGCGATCAACTGCTGGACGCCAAACATGTAGGGTACAACGTTCTCCTGCGTGTAGTGTTGTTTTGCACCATTCTCATTTCCTCAATGTAACCACGGTCAGCTAGAAGGAGGGTCATACCTTTCTCTGAACTATCCCTCACACGCCTCCTCAGTAACAGCCTTTTCTTTTGTTAAAGGTCAGAACAGCTCGCTGTTTGACTTGGCACTAGAGCTATGCACCAAGATGGTCATCTCTCAGATAAGGAAGACAGAAATAAAGCTATTTGTCCGAGCAGATTTGACCAAGACCCTGGCCTACGAACCCTTAGTAGTCCTGATTCTGGCAGAACAGCTTCCTAATTCCCAGCGAGCTGCAACACTCGCCCTTCACTTTCTTAATCAGTGAAACAAAGACAGTATTTGCCTAAATTACAATACTTGTGTACTCAAACATTAGTAGGTACAGTCAGCAGCAGCCTTTCGCAAGAAAAAGCCTTGTTCTGAACATCTAGTCTACGCGATAACACGCAAGAGTCACAGTAAGAACGCAATGCCCCTGCAAATTCCACACTCGAAAAGTGCTGCGATGCCCTTTCAAGTTTGGGATTACAACACAGGACTCCAGGAGCGATGATTTTCAGGGCCATTTTAAGCTGAACAAAACCACCACGTGAACAGACAACCCCAATGATCCACCCTACAGAGAACGGTGAAAAGAAAAAATTAGTTATGCAGCTGCATTAATAATTTAGAATAATGTGAATGACGCTGAAATAACACCATTTATTTCCTTCAATTTTGACATTGCTGATTGCTACCAACATCGTCATATAAAAAACCTTGGAAATAAGTAAGAAGATTCTTCCCAAATATTAATAAATTTTGCTGAAATTCTTCCAAAGAATTTACTTCTACACCACAGGAAGCCTGGGGAATTTCAGCCTAAATTTAGCAACAACCGTAATAAAAGGATATAAAGAAACGTAGCTACAGCAGGAAAAATAGCTCCTACCACCACACGCCGGTGCCAAAATACCTACAGTGAGATAAAATGTTTTATTTACCAGAATATTTTAGAAATTCGTTCACAACAGTAATTTAGCTGAAGTACACTTTGTTACAAGAGCTCATTCTTCAAAACACTTCTTAAAAACCCACGCTTAAATCAGCTACTGCAGTTCTCACCTTCGCTAGGGATGTTGCTGGTGAACTGGTAAGATGTTCTCCTACACGTGCCCATGTGGCACCGGGATTTTCCGAATACGACATTCACCTGCTTGGCAATCGTTAACACGACGCTAACATCCCAGCCTAAGCAATTCTCTACAGTTCCAGATGTTACCGCCCAAGCTCAAACATCTGTCAAGCCTAAGTGGGGGCAACGGACTTCTCCTCGTTTTCCTCATGTGCTTCCCCAGGAACACGCAGGTCACTAAGGTGTCTTCACCAGTCACATCCTACAATATCCATTTTTGATACTGAGCTGATCCAGAACATCACCCACGTCAAGGGAATGGGTCAGATCGTCTCCAGCATCAAAGCAACAGTGGAAACCGGAGATCCTTGCGTGCCCATGACAGTGCACAGACTCTCAGTTTCCAAAACACGCTCTTCGTGCGCAACCTGACAGCTGGAGGCTCTACTGAGTCCTTAACATGCCCGAAGCTCAATTTTCAATGCTTTGTAGATGACATCTTTTCCTTTTGTCTTCTAAGTGACAACAGTAGGATGGAAGACGCTGAAATAAAGGGATTTAGAACTACGTTGATTCTATCCTGTTAAAGAGAATTTACTTTTCAGTTTCCATAAAAGACGCTAAGGCATCAACTACGTGCACGTCAAACCCACGCGAGGCACTCTCTTCAGCTCTTTGTTTTCAAGAGCCTTTAGACAGCATTTACACTTGAGCCAGACGCAGCACTCCAGAACTAGCTTCACCACTGCCATACATAGATTAGGAAAACATAAATCATTTTTTCCCTTTTTAAAACATCCAAGCACACACTGATTTTCCACCATACTGCACTGGAAGTTCACGTTCAACTGCTTTTCCACTCTAAGAGTGATTTAGGACTCGGTCATACGAAATGGAATCACAAAAAGAGAAGAACAAAAGAATCACAGAATCCCATGGGGTTGGAAGGGACCTCTGGAGATCATCTAGTCCAACCCCCTGCCAAAGCAGGGCCACCCAGAGCAGGTCCCACAGGAACGTGTCCAGGTGGGTTTGGAATGTCTCCAGAGAAGGAGACTCCACCACCTCCCTGGGCAGCCTCTGCCAGGGCTCTGCCACCCTCACAGGAAAGAAGTTCCTCCTCAGGTTTAGGTGGAACTTCTCACATTCAAGTTTGTGCCCATTTCCTCTTGTCCTGTCCCTGGGCACCACTGAAAAAAGACC
>VXAK01008454.1:49037-65259 GCA_013399435.1 Arenaria interpres
AATTTTGTTAGCGGCACGAGTTCCTTATTCCTCCCTGAAGACAGACATAACTGGATGCGACAGCAGGAGCCTTCCACCTGAGTGGTAGCACCCGAAGTGCACCAGGGAGGGTTCATCTAAATTCATTCTCAGTTCTTTTTCTCTTTGTGCAGAGACTGAACAGGACCGCCCGGCTTGAGGCATCACCCTTCTTCCTGGCTTTCCCCAAGAAATTCCCTATTAAGCCAACACATTCACGTGTGAGGTTCCCAAATACAGCACAGAGGTGCGTTATGAGGCACCTCAAATCTGCTACTTTTGGGGGGGGGGGAGGAGGGCTAGTTTTTTTAAGAGCACGCATTTATTTGTAAGATTCCGTATGCTCTACACTTTTTTTTTGTCTTTCCTTCAAGGTCTGGTCATCTAGCTCCCATTGAAATCGGTTGACACCGAGATCAATTGCAGAAGACGAGCCCCCCTAATGTCCACGTTGAGGAGAAAGAGAAGCCCCGGGCCATCGGACCAGATACGTTATTTCGGAACTGCTGCATCCCAGAGACAGCATTTGCAAAACTACTGAAGTGTCTCGTCTATACATTTTGACATTTATTTGCACGGACGAGAAAGAAATCTCAGCAACCAGATGTTTCACAAAAAAAGAAAAAGATGCCTGGACATGCCTCAAAGTGAGAAGAGCCAAACCTGATGATAAGTATTTTTTTGTTTTTCCTTCGACTGTATTTTAGCGAGGTTAGTCAGCCTGAAGCCTAGACACAACGCCAATACTGTCACACGGCCAATGCATCAGGAACAAACAGAACTGCTGCTGCAAGGCAAGCACAATGCAGCGCTAATTAGCATTGCTATGAAATCAGTCTGAACGCTAAACTGCTTGACTTGGTGCTTTTAACCACTGTCTTAAAGATATCGGCAACTTTTACTCCTTCAAACCTCATTTAATGTTGCCTCTGTTATTTTTTTATGTCCTGTAAACATCAGCCCAGATCAAATAGTCTCTTAAAGCAACGTCAGTTTGATTAATAGCTTTATTCAATTTATAGTTTCAGCATCTGCAACTGAGCCGCTGCAGTCCACACCAATAACCGCTAAGATATTAGCAGCCATTACAGCGTGAATAATGCTGTAAACAAACAAAAATGAAGGATTAAAGTACACGCTGCGTACAGCGGAAGCACAGGTAACAGCCTCTCTAAACCTTCCGTTTAAAAATCTTTGCGGGTTAGTAGAAATCTGGGTCATCATGTCCTGAAATTTAATCACTCTATACGAGGCAAACATGATTACATCCCTCTGCTTAACGGCGTGAGACCGGCGATTGCAAAGTAACTCTTCAGAACAGGCAGGTTTTTGGCAATCTTCCCCAGGCAGTTGTGGACTTGATTAGCCACCGGGATGGAATTCTCTCCAGCGGGAATTATCCGCAGCTGACGTACCAGCAGAGATGATTAAACATGCGGGGGATTAAATAATTCAGGGGGAATTTTTGTGTCTTTAACTGACACAGAAGCAGAATGTACTTTCCGCAAAAGCTTTCTAAGCTATCGTGTCAAATTAGCCTTATACTTTTAGGGGAAAAAGAACTTTCAGAAAACATTTTCTTTTGGTTCTTTTGTGGGTTGGTTTTTGGCTTTTTTTGGCTTTTTTTTTTTTTTTTAAGATTTGAGAAAATTAACTGCTGAATTCATCTACCAACTCAAATCTGAGACTACCTGGAATCAACCTGCGTTAGATTTAATACAAGCAATGGACTGTTCTCCAGTTACCATAACAGATGACTGCAGCTTTAAGCCAAAATAGCTCCCCCCTCTCCAACTCTGGGAAACTCTAACTAGTTTCTTTTTGAATATTAAGTATATCCAGACACAACTGCGTATCAGCTAGGGGAAACCAGCCAAATTTAGACTATATGGATGGAATTTATTTGGGTGTTTTTTTTTTTCATTCCTAACCGCTAGGATGATCTGAAAAGGGTAAAGTATTTACAGCTCCCACCTTGTTCACCACTCTCAATTTTTCTCCTCAGCCTATTACTTCTCAACACCTCTATTAATCCCTTACGTCCTCCCATTGCCCATTCCTACAACCCTTTTCTCCTCCTGTCCTGGTCTGAGATGCCAACACCTTACCTCTGCTACACAGAGCTTCTTCCCTGACTTTTTCTTTCTACAAGGCTCTGATGACGTAACTCCCTTGCTATTTCTCATCGTTTACAATCTTACTCTGCCCATTTCAGACCAGCCCCAGCATTCAACACGGAATGGAGGTACCCGACTACGCGGAGGACGACCACATGAAGGAAACCAGTTTGGCACATGGACCCTTGTGCCGCGGCAGGTTACCGAGCGTGAAGTACGGCTGTTAAAGCTTGGTAGGATGCGAGTCTTTGGACCTACTTGAAGTGAAAAAGCTGAAGAGCAGATGAGAAGCAGGCATCCACAAAACTGAGAAAAAAAAAAGGGCTTGTAGCACGTGGGGAGGCTGCACAGAGGAAAGCACCAGGTGGCTGGGAGGTTAGAGAGGCCACTTGTACAGGATCAGGAAATCCTTGCTTTCTCACCCAGGAAAGACTGATCAGAATCTACTTATAGGTAATTTCACCTATTGCAGACTTGCTGTTTGCTATCACTAATTCATAGGGGTTTCTGGAGGAGAACAAATGCTTTAGTTCTCTTGCACTAATGAGTTTAGGACAGTATCCGTAGAAATAAGATTCTCCTGCTGAGTTTGCGGTTGTCTAAACTTCAGTGAATTTCATTACGAAGCATCTAGTTAAACAACAGCCTTTGAGTGATTTTTATGGCAGCCAAAAGCAAGTTCGCTGCTTTCCTCCCGAGATTAGAAAACAAGTTTGGCTCCCCTAAAAATTGCTGCAACGTACACGCACTTAGAGGTGGGGGGAGGGAAACAAACCCCACAGGTTCTTAGCAGATTTAGAATCGTTTCTCATACTGAAAAGATTTATGTATGTAGTTAAGAGAAGAAAAGGTTTCTCTTTAGGATGCGATCCACGTGGGGACAGGAGAAGAAAGTATTAGTCCCAGAAGGGGAAGGCAGGGCCAGAACACAAGAGGCAGGTAAAAGCAAGCATGGCCACCATACTTAGGAAGGGCTGCTACGTACTGTACCCAAAACCACGCCATCTGTAAAGCAAGTACTTACCACGCCGTCCAGAAAACTTACTGCGTGTGGTCAAAAAAAGCCAGAGCATTCAGTTAAGCCAATAATAAAGGGCGTGATACGTATTTGAGAATTACAGGAGTGGTAAGAAAATCCTTTGGAAAAGAAAAACAAGTGTCTACACCCAGCTGTTCTTCACAGACTAAGGTTAAAACGCAGGGAAGGATCTATCACAAGATGTAGAAACAGGGAAGGGACAGTTGCCGGTGCAATGCAGGTTTAAGCTTTTGGGCAGGAACTTGCTTTTGCTTTCTGCAAAGTAATTAGCGAGCAAAAAGTCAAATCAAATCAGACAATCTATACGGGCATCACGGCTAAATTGCTGTCAAAGGCTTATTAAAGATGATTTGTACCTAAAAAGGTTTGTGCAGTTCTCCTGTAACTGGTGCACTCTCGTGATCTAACAGTCTCACAGAAAGAGCAACAAACACAACAAACAATTGAGAAGATCCGAATCCTGGGTCCATGGGGATTTAGTTATCAGTTTGGCAATATCTGGCCAGGATGGGCTGATCAGCAGAGTTCCGATTACACCTTAGAACTACAGTTCTACAGTTAGAACTGCCACGAGTCCTTCCATTAAGCTCCATCAGCTGTTTAAGCAGAGAAGGAATCCTTACTCCAAATACCTTCAAAATTATTTTATTTAGCATGAAGAATTAGAAAGACCAAGCACTTATGGGTCGTTTTATGAAGCAAGAGACCAGAGCTTTGCCTTGGTAAAGGGTTAAGTCCTTATAATAAACCTCTGTTTCCTCAGCAAAGACCACGAATGGTTACAAACATCAGTGGAATGATGAACTAAAATCTTGCCATCAGAGAGGTGTGATTTTGTTCCATTTATTGAGTTTTTCATCATGTACTTTTGGTTGAGCTTATCATTCTGGGGGTTCTTTGATTGCATTATTGGTTTTTTTTTGTCTCAGCATCTTCAAAACTATCTTTAAACTTCTAGAACAAACTAATAACCAACAGATCTACATTTCTTGGAATTAACATCCTGGCTTGACACCTCTAAAAGGACAAAAAGGCCTTGGTAGGACGAAAAAAACAAAACAAACAAAACCCAAAAATCAACACCACAGCAATCTCTGCGAGTTGTAGGAGATTTTCTGAGCATAAAACCGTGAGTTCTTACCTTATGTAAAAAGTACAATCCCGCGCATTAGCTCCACGTTAAATCCTTCCGGTTAACAAAACAAGGAGGAACACTCCGCAGTGCCCAACAAATGGATTTGAAATAGCGTAACAGCTTCCTTTTC
The DNA here is from genome assembly GCA_013399435.1 of Arenaria interpres. Lineage (NCBI taxonomy): Eukaryota > Metazoa > Chordata > Aves > Charadriiformes > Scolopacidae > Arenaria > Arenaria interpres. The sequence continues at coordinate 53,477 of VXAK01008454.1, forward strand.
AGCGGCAGTTCCCACCTCTTCTAGTGTGTTCTGCAATTACTGAGCTGCTCCCTGGGCACCGTACAACTGCGGGAAGAGAGAAGCAAGAGTTATTCTGATTAATATTTTTTTTGTTGCTACACTTCTCCAGGGAAAACTTCAGGCTACTTAATAGTAGTACTTTTGTGTCAGAATAAGAGCATGCTTCCATACCCATTTATCAGTGTGCAACAACTGACAAAAGCTATACAACAAGAAAGATACAACTTAAATCGCGTACACAGTTTGATCAATAGCTTGTTTTATTCTTTAGTACACGAAACTAAACAATCCAGATTTTAAGGCAGTGGGGAAAAAAAGGAAAAACCTCATTCTGGTCTTTCCTCATTCTTTTTCCTAAAATTTCACGTCTAAAGTCCACACCTTTAAAAGGTAATATCGTTCGAATGATTATTGCTATACAATAATACAAATATAAGTTCTCTTGGGATCGGCGTTTTATGCTTGTGGTGCGTGTCCCTTGGCACTGGAAGGAATAAACACGACAGAACGCGTTTGAATCCAACAGTAGTTTATTACCCACTCATTGCAGATGAAATTAGACACTTCAGTTACCAGTCACTATGCATTTCATTATTAGTTGACAGCTGCAGAAAGTGTACAATGAGTATAAAAATCATTAACAATCATATAACAAAGAGTTTGATGTATTAATTTTGAAAACATCGGTTGTACACTATTATACAGCAACCATTATATCGTCCTCAACTAACTCAGGCCTTGCCTTTGAAAATACCTTTTTGTTTTTTATAAATAAAGTTCTCAAAGAGGGGGTTAAAACTGCATTATTTCCCGAAATACTGCTAACATACAGCTTTACGTTATACAGACAAAGCTGTTTTATATTTTGTGAACACTTGCTTTTATCAGGGAATGCAGTAACAAGAAAAAATCTAGACATAAAAAATTAAACTCCAATATGCAATATATTATATATATATCTATATTGTACTACAGATTTCATATAAATCAAGTATAGGCCAAATTTTGGCATCATGTTTAAGTGCATTAAGTTTAATACAAAATCCCCCTCAGACTTTGCTCTTCCTTTTCAGGTTACTAGCTCCTGGACCGATCCGTTTCCGTTACGGTATTTTAGACATCTAGAATTGTCTTAAGATCTAATTTCCATTTCAGGGATATCACCCTTGTCCTTCATTACACTTTCTACCAAAAATAAAGCCGTGGGGAAAGTTTAGTGACTCATTTAGTCCAAGTTTAGCCACTAATCAAATGCTCCAGCTTGATAGGACTTTTTCATTTACATTTACCAGTCAATATATTTAAGGTGGTATTCTCCTATGTACCCTCTATTCTTCGATCCTACAGGAACAGTTACTAATTGTACATTGCAAGTGCATATTGCTTTGCTTCGTTTTGTTAAACGGACTCTTACCGACACGCAAATTATTTCTGCTGCAGAATGGAGTGCCAAGACATTTTTTTTATAATGCATAGTTCAATTTGCCTCAAGTCCAGCATGTGATACTCACTTTTTAGAGAACACCTAAAGAGCTATATCCTCTCTGCCACGCGGTAACACATTTTTGTTTCCCAATTAAGCTTTGCTTGCCTTTGTTTCAAGTAGTATTACAGGAAGAAAACACATTAGTGACCCAACTATTCTATCGATTTGACAAATAGAGTATTTACAGTAAATTTTAATATAGGCTAATATATTCCTGCTCAAACAAAAAGGCCACAAGCTTTCCATTAGAATAACATTCTGACAAAAGAGTCAAAGATTCCTCAAAGTCATTTGTAGAATACGGCAGTAAATTGTATAACCTAGACCAAAAAACCACCCAAGAATCAATTACAGTGAGTTAGAGTACTCCGAGAATCAATTCTCCTGTCGTCATTTTATCTACATTTATTCTGGGATGCCGTCATTCAGCACAATTATGGTACAGCTGAGGAAATCACCTATTAAGTGTCACAAATGCATAACCAGTTCCAGCTCCTAAGAAACAGCTTCCCACTTAGGCCCTTTAAAAAAAAAAAAAAACAACCAAACAAACCAAACCAAAAAGAAGTCTTGTAAAAACGGGGCTAAGCACGATGTTAAAAAGAACGATTTCTCAGACCTCAAAAGCAAGGATATTCCGTTTACAGCTCAGAAGGCGAGTCCCTTCACGCACACCGACACCCTGCGTGCACGTCGGAGCACGGACACGGCCTTCAGGGCTCATTCTCCGGGTGATACACGAGGGACTGGTCGCAGGACTCCCCGTGAAGTTAACACGAGTTAAGCCAGCAATGCCCCTTCCTACCAAGGAATTATTAAATACGTATTGCATGTAAAAAAAACCAAACAAAACCCAACCAAAAATCTCAGTTTTCTATTGAGAAAGCAAATACTGGAATAAAAACTTTTAGCACAACAGATGTATTTACTTACAGCATGCAAGGTTTGGGTTTTTTTTTGTATTTGAGCAGCTAAATAGCCACTAACAGCCCTTAAGTATTTACAAGTTCAAAGTTACAATCGTCACCTAAGTAGCAATTGCTACAAGAAGTTCAGGACCCTCCCTGGGAAATAAGCGAGAAGTGGAATAAGGAAAACAAATATTACTGAAAACACTAATTAAAAAAAAAATAGTAGCAAAGGAAAACATAATAGCTTGTAAAATCCAGACAATTTAACACTGTTCTGGTAAAAAAAAAAAACACCAAAAGCGCCACGTGTTACATTTCAAGATGCCTTTTTAAAAGAAATTAATCTTCCTGTTTGTTTTTGTTTTTTTCTTTTCCCCCAGGAGAAAAGCTGTACATAAGCTTAAACCAATTTCCAAGTAAATAAGCAAAATACCAATAGTTTGCCAATTTACCTTAAAATAGCCTCTCCATTTCCCTCCCTCCCCCCCAATTTGCAGGGTAAGGCAAATGCGATCAGAGGCTGAAGAGCTTCATAGGTCACCACACAGGAGAAAGACGCTTCAACCCCAGTTCATGGTATGAGAAGCAAAAGTAATAGCTCTTTTTTTTATATATATCAACATAACACTTTTTTTTCAGAAGAATAGGTTCTAAAATTTACCCAAGGTGCAATGCATCTGTTAGTTCAGGTCAGAAAGAAATCCTGCTTCTGTGCTTAAGGCAGTCTAAGACCGGAATTAGTCTTTTCAGCCTCTCGGAAAACAGAATTTTGTGCCAAATGACACTCTACGTGACTGTTACCTTCAGGTTTCATTTCATACAGTAATCAAATAAGACAAATTTAACGCGTAGCTTTTCGTAATAAACGCGTATTTATATCTTCTACTTGCTTCTGGCAAGTCGCAGTGTTTATCTCTTTGGGACCATACAACCTGGAACTGAGGACGTTCGCCAGCGGTGACACACGAATACGTTTTTGTACCGCTTCATGAAAGGTTTCAAGTGTATTGGCCTTCAGAAAAGACATTGAACTACCTTTTAAAGCCATGTTAGATGTATCTATAAATAATTTGGTACCAGCTGATGCTTATACTAGAAACATTCTTCGTGTTCAGCTCTCGGAACAGCATAGGGCAAAGAAGGTGCTCCGGTTTTGCCTGCTGTTTTGTTGGGCCGGATCTGAAGGAATCTTAGCTTATCATTAACAAAAAGAAACGTATTGAAACACAAAGATTTAAGATGGATTTTAAAGTTTTTGCATTTCTGTGATTCTTTACTCTACAGTAGCTTTCATATCGCATGATATTTTGTGCCAAGCTTCCCTCTTGAGCCCTAGCCTCTTAGGAAAATAGAATAGTAAAACTTTTTTCATGTAAACTTCAGTAAAGCGGTGGCAGTCGTAAGAGACAGGGTTGTAAAGGTGCGGAATAAACATTCTGACACACATTCCCTGCCTACCAGACTACGCGGGACTCGGCACGTGACATTCTGAAGTTACCCAGTGTAATGGATAAAGGTAGAAAATAGGTATTTATGAGTAACAGTACGATAAACTACAGTGCAATTTTCCCTTAGCCTGTTGAAAGCCCTACCTCCTCATGATTTTTTTTTTCCACCCTTTCTAGATCTTCCACCGTAGATTCGATTTTCTATTAATAGTACGACAGAGCAAGCACAGCTAGGAAAGACAGCTCTAAGAACACTCTTATGCTGGAAACCTGAAGCTCCTAGAAGCCAAATACGTACCTTAAAAAGTTAGTTTTGCTCACTTGTCTCTTCTGTGCTAAAATTTAAACATTTTTTGCTATAAACTGTAGAGCTAGGATATTTAAGGAGAATATGCTCTGAATTGCAGAAAAAGTTAGCCTATTGTTTTCTCCAGTCCTCAGACTAATTTAGTATCATTGGAACAACATTACTTGCTCAGGGCTTTAAGCATAAGGCATTTTGTGTACATTCCCCTCAGCTATTTATTTAAATGACCACCTTAGCGTGCAAAGCCAAACCAGTGGAAAACCCCCACTGGGAACCTTGGAAACCAATTGACCTTTTACTGCACATCGGGCGTTAAACTGCAAAAGAGGAACAGGTAGGGGGAAAAAAACCCAATCAAATCCAGAAACGTGCACTGAAACAAGCTAACCAATTTCTATTAGTTAAGGTCTTTTCAGCTACAGATGAGGTTTAACACGCTGTAAGTTCTGACTAGATGTTTGAGTACGTTCAGAGTTAGCTTTTCCCATCTTCGAATGCCACTGTACCATAACTTTGAGTGCTTTGAGGAAAGAGATAAAGTTAATTTCGTTCATTTAACATGTTAGCAATTTGGAGATGTGAGCTCCAATGTAAAAAAAACCACCAACCCTCTTCCAATTACAAATACTGTTAACAAAAAAAATGCAGGCTTTGTAGTCTATCTAATCACTACCCAACCAAATCATGTTTTTCCTGAAACAAACAAAAAAAAACCCCAATACAAAAGTAAGTAATTCGTGTCTGGCCAGGCAGCAAGACAGCTCTTGCTGCAATAGGGCAGTTCTTGACGTGGAAGGAACAGACAACACATTAACGTAGACAAAATGAAACACAAGAGGCACGTGAAATGACAGTTGAAGGGTCATATTCTACTCATCGCTGGAAAAAGGATCATGAAAAGCTGAAAAGTGCATAATAATTCAGTAAAATTTAGATACGCACAAACCGTTTATGCATTGACCATCCTGTCTTGACTGCTCACAATCTGCTTCTCAGAGCAATTAAAAGTTTAATTTGATCATGATGCTGTCTTATAGCTATCTAAATTGGGTAAAAGTGATTATCGCCTTTAAATACAGTATGTTAATGCATAAAAATACATATTTTTTCTAGAATAAGGATTATATTTTCTAAGCAAAACTAATGGTCCTTCTAAATTAGTTTGGAATAATAATTGAGGCCCATTGCTTTGCAGAATGGGGTATTTTTATTGTTTATATGTTTAGATAATTAACTTTGAATATCTGTCCACTGTATAAACAATCTCCAGAAAAATATACCCTCTTCCATTAACATACAATACGCATTAAAAATACTTACAAAAGGGATTATTGTCCATTTACAACACTTTGAGCATAAGGACGTGATTCTTGGGTCATTTTATATCTGCAATTTCCATCAGGCTAAACTGAATATTCTGGTTAACTCGAACCATGCCAGCAACGTGGACAATCTAACATTTAAAAATATCTGCCTAATTGTGTAGGATGTTAAATAGAATTAAGCACTTCTACATCACAGTATATATGGCATTTCTTAATTTAGCAACAAAAAGGCACAGTTATTAGACCGTAAAATACAGTACCTGAATCACACATACTCTAGTGATACCTACCAATGCCAATCCAGACATTTTACTCTGTAGAGGGGGCTAAAGAAAAAGGCTTCTCTTTGGTTTTTTTAGAAAATTCGAACTCATTGCAAGTTTGGTCCATTAGAAATGCCTAGTAGCTGAAACACCTTGAAGCAGGACTTCAGGAAAGAACAGAGTAAAGCAAATTTAGCAGTCTGTGGTCCAAGAACTCGAATAAATTACTATGAAATGGCAAACAGATCGTGAGTGGAGCTTTCCGATTAGCTGTCAGACAGACCCGTTAAAGCGTCAGCGTATACAGGTACAGCGTGACAGACATTCCAGATACATTCATTGCATCACACACGCACACACACACACAGAAAGAGACCTCGTTACAGCAATAAATCTAGACGTAGCATTTAGAGAGCTCAGCACTTCTCGTGGGCTGATATTTGGCTGCTGGCCCTATACCATACCCAAAGATGTGCAAAGTGCTTTAAATGCTTTGCCTCTTACGTATTGCTGTTAAAGTGAAGACCCTGCTGAAGCCAAGCTCACTGGCCCTCCCTCAGCAACCTAGTGCACCTCTGCAAAAAACAACTAGCTCCGTTCTCCCTATTTAAAGTGATAAAACCGGATCAGGAAAGACCAATAAAATGGAAGAGGGAAGGAACAATAAACATGAGGGAGAACCCAACCATTCCGTACGTAATATAGCGATAGGGAAGCTCAACTTCCATGCGTTGTCTTGCTTTCCGTACGTCGTCGTGCGGTATGCGAAATATTTTACATGCCAGTGGAATAGTGGCTTTTTTCATCGCTACTTTCGTTAACAGGAGAACTATTACTCCAATCAACAACCGCAATATGGCTTTTCCAAACACAGTCACAGTGAGGGAGGAAAGAGACAAAGGTAAGGTATGGGGAGGAGGATCTAGCTTTAGACCCATGATGTAGTTGATGTGAGAGCCACAGGCCACTCCAGCCCCACAGCCCAGTATCTGAGCTGTGTCCCCTCGTGACGTGCTCCAGGTGTCTAGAGTAAAAGAGAAGATGCCCAGGGCTAAGTGGAGACTGATGATAATTAAGGGTGCGTATTTGTAAGTTAAGTTGAAGTTATCAATCAGGTCCACAACCGGATGGAAGACAACCAAGATGAGAATAGCATACAGAAATCCAGCAATAACATCCTGTTGAAGAGAGAGAAAGATATGGTTTCAGTGTAATTGTTTTTTTTTAAAATACTTATTTAAGTTACATTAGCCTGGAAACGAGCCTAGTTGCTCTGGTGCTAAAAGCGACTTGTGGATTTTTTTTCTTTTCTCATTTACTACACAACATTTAATCTTCTTGAAGTTAAAGTAAGGAATTGCATTTGATCACCCATCAACAGGACATCTGTCTCGTGATCAGACGATGACTGATCCTGGTCACGGATAAAGCTACATTCAGACGATCCACGGTCAAACCTCTCTGCTGGCTACAACCTTCCTTGTCGAGGACTGGGGCATTCCAGCCTACAGCCAGCACAAACCCAGCCCAGCTAAATAAATTCTGCCACCTTAGTTTGCTGGAACAGCTCAATGCTGGATCCAAGTGCTGGGTGCCAACACACAAGCATGCTGGTGGCAGCAGGTGGTAAGGCGGTGGAGGACCACAGCAACTAGACTTAGGATTTCCACTCCAGCTTCAGGATTAACAATACGGCAAGAACGAAGAACCGCTTCCAACTACTAAACCAGAGGAAGAAGAAACTCCTGTGGCTTCATATTTGATTTTCAGTTTTATTGTTGTTTTAAAAAATGTCTTTTCTTAATTAAAAGGTTACCCTACTTATTTTTTAATTTAGCATTACGCTTCAGTTACTGTTGATTAATCACTCGGTTGCAGAGAATTATCTGCAACTTTTTTCACCTTTAGCTGCTAAGGAATTTGTTGAAAGCTGGTTAGAAACCCAAGCACTAGAAACCAGATCACCTTAATTCACCTGCTTATCAACTTTTCCATATAAGCCAGGAGGTGGGACCTTCGTCACCGGTATTTGTATTGCTCTGTTTTCAATTAATCATTTTAGTTCACTTCCACTAATCCAATGCTTGATAAAAAGCTCTGACACAATCGACTGGTACAAGAGTCAGACAGAATCATTTTGGAAGCAACCACGACAACTTTCTGCTCTATTTGCCACCCTACCCTACTCCCCAAACTTAGGCACCATGGTTAATTTATATTACAGGTAACACATGGTTAATTGTATTCATTCAAACACTACAGAGGATTCAGATATGAAACTGCTGAATAACCTCGTTTGCATGATGTATTGCTATTTGTTGCATGGTTCTGACTTGGGAAGCTTCCTAATCACTCATGCAAATACGTCATTAAGTTTGTCTGAGCTGCCTTATTTTAACATGCCCCTCGTACACTGCGTTCACCTACCAGCTTTACTACTCACTACCAGGCTTACTGTTTTCTGTCTGATAGTTATTCTCCTCCTAGCAGGTGATCCTCAAAAACCTCTTTAGCCATCTTTATTAGCGGTCTTACATTTAGCATGGCACTCTGAAACGCACATGGTTTGAGTAGCTGACGTGGAACCCAAGTGGATATCAACAACCACTCTGTCATCCTGCAAAATTATTTCTCCTCTTTAGAGGAAAACTTAGCCTATGCTTTAGCACAGTCATCAATTTCTGCACTAACACTACTATTAAACATCAGCTAAGTTTCAACTGTGGATTGAGTTTATGAAAAAAATAAATAGTATAAATTAACAGAAGCTTGACATCTGCTTTTAGCTGCAGAAAAAAAAAAAGTAGGTTTTCTCTTCCTATATGGTAGGACATTCTAAAAAAAAAAATATCTATCTACAATTACCGCATTGTAAAAATTCAAGTGTGATAGAAGTTTATGAAATCAGAACAACGTTAAAATAAAAGTTTAATAGAATGATTTTCTTACCAAAATTGAATGCATTCCCATATAAATTCGACTACAGCAAACCAAAGAACACCAGCAGAACGCAAGGATCAGTCCAAACACAAGAGGATACTGGTAGGGAAAAATTTGAGAGATTACATTAGGATTAAAAATAAATAAATCAATCAATCACTCCATAAGGATCCTAGAATTAATTCCAATTAATGCAACTTATGCTTACCCTTTTGTTGCCCTAACCTGCCCAAGTCTATTAGACCACCTCAAAGAGTCCACTTTTCATAGTCAAAACCGTTATTAAGTCAAACTCTTTCCTTGTCCTCTTCCGCTGCTTTCAGGATATATGAATTTCAGGGCGTTGGTCATATCTTTTCAGACAAAGCAGTAAGAAGCTGATAGATCTTTGTAGCAGTTAGTCTTGCCACATTATGATATCCTAAATTTGCAATACGGGCAGAGACAAGGCTTGCATTAGAGACCATGGAACAGTTTTACGCTGGGTGAAGTGGCTACGCAATAGACTGGTACTGCTAACAACTATCCAGTCACAATCTAGCAGCTTCGCCTCTCTCCAGCAAAGGAAGAGCTCATAAAAATTTGCAAATAAATTCAAGTCCTTACACAGTGTTTAAGGATTCCTGTGATTCTTGACTTAATCTCTGAGCGTCAGTATGAAAACTCCTAAAATAGCAATCTTTTTTTTGGTTCTCATCCCATGTAAATTTCCTGTTACAATCCATGTTTATTAAACAAAAATATCAAATCATTATTTCCATCTTCTGATAGGTTTTTTTTTTAAATTATTAATAAGGACTGTTTACCAGGAACAAAGAAAATACTTTATTCTAATAAGCACACACCAACACGTGTAGAAACTCAGTATTTTAACTTTCTTGGGTTTTGGATAAAAGTATACTAATCCACATCTTACAGCACAGTAGGAAATACTTTCCCTGCTACCATATTGCAAAATGCTGTATAACACAGGACACGGCTTCCTTTTTTCAGTATTAAAAATAATTATGAGTTGTATAAAAGAAGCAGTCACAAGACAAAATGGCATGTTTCCAAAATTGCTTCAACTTCCTACATGAAAGCAACGATAAACATTTTCAACATAAACAGACTGGCCAGATGTACTCGAATCTCAGAATAAATAACTAAGAATTACAGACAGTTTTCTTGCCCTTTTGTGGATAACTTGAAAGGTAAAATATCCAACAGATTAGAGAAAGCATCTTTACTCTTATTGGAGAAAGTTGTATGTTCTGGGTGAAGACCACTCAACAGATTGATGAGCTTCTAAATCAGTCTTTCAGTTATAGGTTTGAGAAAAGTTTATCAATATTCTGCATTATTCCAACATTCTTTGAATTCTCAGCTCCGGGACCATGTAGCACGACAAATCTAAAAAAATTCTCTCAAACTAACAGACACATTTTACATTAAAATCAATTCTAAATGCCCAGCTCATGGTTCTGTTCCATCTAGTTTAATTCCTGCAGCAACATTTGTCTTGGTTTCTACCACCTTCATCTACAAATTGTGCCTAAACAAAGTTATGTACTCGAGTCATTTCTAACCGAAATGATGATGAAGGATCAAATTCAGTTTTCCGCCTTTGAGAATTTGGCTAATAATGGACAGTCCACCAGTCACTGGGTCGTACCCAAGACATGACTGCAGAGTTACCAGATGCTGACATGGCTAGAGCAGCCCCAAAAGTAATCTTTGTGCTTTGTGCTGCGGCACCAGGATCCATCACAAGTGGAGCCCCATCGCTCATCCCCATTATGCCTCAACCATCATTGCCATCGATCTGAGGGTGGAAGTCACACTGTCTGCTCCAGGAGGACGCTCAAGCCACACAACCTCCCTGCCTGGTGCACTCTTCCCCCAGAGGACTACCTAAGCAGAAATGCTGTACCTACAGAGATAGGTATACCCTATATCCCCTGAGGTAAAAAAGGGCTTCTAGCACCTCTTTATACACGCCAGAAGATGAAAGCCTGGGAGGACAGACTTCTTGTTTGTCAGAGACCAGCCAGAGAAGATTTACTGCTTTCAGAAGCAATGCAAACCTCTCGACCAGGAAATGTAATAGCATCACAATTACTCGGTGGTAGAACAGGCTTGCATGTGTTCACACACGTGTCAGAAGTTTCAAATGGTTTTGCCCATCACTTGATACCGTACCATCCCTTCTTGTTTCCTGGCACCCATCTTCTGTGCTTGCAGGCTCCAATCAGGGGTAAGGTGTTTCTTTAAATAAATAAAGACTTTCTCCATGTTTCTGAAATACCTGACAGAAACAGAAGCTGGAGCTTTAGCAGAAAGACCAATTAAGTGCCAGGCTCAGCAGTCCATAGCAGCTAACGATACTGTGGGTAAAAAGTTGGGAGATGTTAGAGCTGCTAAAGAGCAAGACCCTAAGAACAATGAGCATGAAGCAAAAGGTGGGAGAAGTCTTGTTTTAAGAGTCCCGGGCAGGTTGTTTTGAACGGCATGGAAAGCAGCATAAATTCTGGAAGTGAAAATAAACACTTACTCTCAGCTAGGAACTCTCAAGGGAGGGGGTGTTTAAGAAGGAAACTGTCAAAAACTTCAACTTTGAAGGAAATTTTGGAAAGGATATTTGTCTCTGCAATATCTCACTCACTCCAATTCTGTTTTTAATAGTATTGAAAATAAATATCCATTAAAACATCTGAAAACACTGGCTAGTTTAGATCCTCTGTAGCGAAGTATCCAATCATAGAATCATCCAGGTTGGAAGGGACCTTCAAGATCATCTAGTCCAACTATCAACCTAACTCTGACAAAAAAACATCACTAAACCATGTCCCCCAGCACCATGTCCACCCGTCTTTTGAATACCTCCAGGGATGGTGCCCTCAACCCCTTCCCTGGGCAGACCATTCCAATGATTAATAACCCTTTCATTGTAAACATTTTTCCTAATATCCAATCTGAACCTCACCCGATGCAACTTGAGGCCATTTCCTCTTGTCCTGTTGCCTGTGACTTGGGAGAAGAGACCGAGCCCCCCTGGCTACACCCTCCTCTCAGAGCGAGAAGGTCTCCCCTCAGCCTCCTT
>VXAK01008455.1:0-42866 GCA_013399435.1 Arenaria interpres
TGTACTTTGTGATAGTCCCGGAAAGATCACTCCTGAAACATAACAGGAGAAACTTACTTTCAGTATTATAATTTTGGCAACTGCAAACACAGCCACAAGTATCAAAAATGTTATGCTTATGAATTTATGCATTCATAGTTTTGATGCAAAGGTCTCATACACTGTCCATTCATGTATCCTCCAATCCCTGGCAGAGACCAAGTCATACCCATTTTCCCATAGGATACTTCATGTTGAAATGACCACAATATTTTATAACCAGACGCTGCATTACTTGTTTTGTCATTGTCTCTTCTGTTTAATCATCTTGTTTAGGGGGAACAAAAGATCTGATGAAGCATCTCCTGGCTCCCCTAATTAGAGAATTGGGTTCAGCGACGAGAATACTGATCTAATTAGCTATGCATATTCTTTTGTAATTGGCCAGGACAAACTGATATTCAAGAATATTTTAGACATTTTTGCTGTGTCTTATTCTGTAGTATTTTTGTCATCCTACAGACTCTGAGGACAGTGCAAGAAATAACACTTGACTTTTCTCTAAGAAGCAAAAGTTGGGTAAGTGTTCATCTGTCGTTGGGACTTCTCCTGTGAACTTCCCAGCTTTCATGTCTGACCTTTCTTGCATTTAAGGAGGCATTTTAATTTGTACTGCTAATAGCTTGCTGTCACACTTAGCCTGATGTATCATACACACAGATAATACTGCAGGCTTGGGTTTCCCTTGTGCTCAGCCTAAATTGAAGCTTATGAGAACACTTTGACTATAGCTTACTTTGAAATGAAGGTGATGCCTTTATACTGAGAAAGTGTTTTGAGAAAGCGATGTATTGATGGCACAGTGGGAGATAGTAGGAATGTCATCCTTTTGTTACAAAAATTCATAGCCAAAGGGTCTTCAAAACTGGCTGGTTTTATTGTTTCCAGTGAGGAAATGCTGATGACAAGGTAAAGAATTCAGAGGTAGACCCATAGCCCAACGCTAGCTTAGAATTTTTGTTGTAAGAAAATGCAGCCTTCTTTTTGGATCTGACTCTCCACCAAATTGTGTTAGTCCTTTGTCATAACCAGACTGGATTATTGCAGTGAGCCTCTACGTAACAATACACCTATCCATTCATCTCAACATTTCAGTGAGGAGAGCATAAATTTGCCTGCCTAGTTGGCTTATTTTTTGTAAGTGACATTTTACAGCTACTCAGAAAAATGCATTAGTATCTGTTTTATTTCTGGAAATAAATTAACTTATTAGTATAGATCACTAAGCACTGTAGAGTTTATGTTCTATTTCCAAGAAGTGAAATTAAGTGAAGTACTTGAACGGCGAGCCTCCAATTTATACATTTTTTAGAAGACCCTGTAAATTTGTAACTTGACTCAATTTTTAGGCAAACTGTAGCTGATTCCTTCATGTATGTATTAGAAGAAAGGAAACTTTTCAAATATTGTGCATGATGTAGAAGAGGGATCTGTAGTCTGCCTATAAAATTCAATGATAAAAAACTCTTATTAAATCAATTAACTTGAAAAAATTGTGGAACTGGAACACAAAAAGTCTTTATCATTGCTCTTTCCATCAAAAAAAGGAAAAGCACTTCCTTAAAACAATAAACAAAGGAGAATAAGGCTCTCATACGAGTAATTCAAGTCTCCAATGGCAGAGAAAGATGTTTCATCCATCAGTCATGATAAAGAGGAATTTATGACACTTTCAGTATTTCATCTTATTGTCTAGTTAGCTATAATATAAACATGTGAACTATTAAATCCATACACAATTTGAGACCTCTTAGATCTATCATATAAATCATCATGGTCATGTTTTAAAAGCCCAGTTACCTTTGGCTTTTAGGAGAGTACTGGGCTTGACTAGAGTTAAGCAAAACAGTTCATGATTTATGTGGCACATTATGAAAACCAGCACCAGTCAGTATGCTACTTGTGATCACGTATCAAAAGCATACAATCAAAATGTCACCAGAACCAACACAGAGAATTTTTAGGTTTATTCAGGCACACCCCAGCTCATAGATTGACACAATGGACTGTGACAGCTCTTTCAGAGGCATTCTAGTCCATCATGTCCTGTGTGACTGTTGTTCATGTACACAAGTCTGTGCACTAAAACTCCTTATGAAATATTTATCCCCAGAAAGGTAATGTGCATTATCACTACCAACTTCTCCAAACAAAAATAAGTTAGTCATTTGCCATTTCCCCACAAAGCACCGTGTGCATCACAGATTAATGGCTTCAAATCTTTAGCTTAAAAAAATAAAAAAAGACAGCAGGAAAAAATACTTATAATTTATAACCGCCTCTATAAACTAGGTGAAAATTTTATGCCTTTCCAACACTTTAAAAGGGCCAAACAACCAGCTGCAAAGTGGAATTTATAATTGGAAGCAGTGACACACTATACCCTACAGCAGCATCAAGAGTGTGTTTATAATACTGTCACCTGAATACAGCATAATTTCATTTGGCAACAAAGTCCTTCTATCAGCCACTCCCGAAATACACTCAATTCAATAATGTAAAATACACAGTCATATTTTTGCATTTATTTATAGGCTTTTTCTTTTATTCCAAAACTAAATTTCAACATAGCATACATAATTCTGTCTGGTTTTAGGGGGTTTTCATTAAACTATAAGTGAATTGCCCTTCTGGCTGAAAATCTGTTTTCTTTTGCATTCCCATCCCTCCTACGTGCTACATTCTCTTTTAAATTCCACATGGATTCTATAGATTTTATTTAAGCAGGGCCAAGTTGCATGAACAGATCTGCCCTAGAGAAGTTTGCCTCTTTTAGCATGCAACCCACCACTAATGCTCCTTTTTCATTTAGGTTTTCAATTTGGATGAATTCCAAATTACCATTTATTCCAATAGAAATGCAACTAATTACACAAAGCATCTTAATAAAGAATGGAAACAAGATTAAAAGCCCTCCTCCTTCTGGTGTTTCAATGAGTGGAATTTATAAAATGCAGAAAGGTGCTTTAATTTCAGCTGTAGCTAGGCCTCCTAAACAATCTTTACCCGGTGTTTTAGTATTAGGCAAGTAGAACAATATTCAAGTTGAAGGCAAATATAGTCACCTTATATTCATTTATTACACCAGATTTGCCTTACTCACTAGTTTTCTCATGTTTTGCAAAAACAGCAGACAAGCTCTTCACATGTGATGTGTTCAGAACTCCTATTCTGCCCTGGATAACTCCCTGCCCTATTAAAGATGTTTCTGTCTTCAAGAGGTTTGCACACTATGGAGAGATAAATAAATATGTAACTGGGAGAAAGAACAACAACACATATTTTACAGGTCATCTTGATTCACTGCAATCAAAACACAAAATTGTACAGCCTCTAGGAGCACAGTTTCAAACAAGCTTTTAATGGTTACACGGGTGTAACAGTCCTAAACAGAAATAAGAATGAGGCTGGAAATGGTCAAATTAGACAAGAATTATGAGAGATAGAGAAGAGTAGGGAAAGAAGGTATATGTAAGGAAGATAAATATTACGTGAGTGTTAATAACAGTAGCAGTGATACCACTAGAGATGTAAAGATGGGAACTGAAGTCCCAGAAGCCAATAACACACTCTGCAAGTGGGAAAGTCTAATGACAACTTTTTAGACTTGAAATTACCCAACAGAAAGAATGCATGTACTAGGAAAGCCAGAATAAATTTTTCCCATGTAACCATTGCCCACAGTCAAGCCTGCGCTGGCAAGAACAGATTGGGAGAGTACAAAAGAAAGGGGTATTTCTTTCTTCCAGGATCCAGTTAAACCAGCCACTGTACAGCACAGAAGATCACTTATGCAATGCTGAACAGTCAACACTCAATCCTTCCGTGAAGAATCTGTCTTATACCCATGATGTGATCTGTTGAACAAAATAAAGCGTTGGTGGTCAAGCAAACAGAAAAAAAATCTGGTACAGAACTAAATGAGAGCTTGAATCCAATGAAAGCTTGTGGGAATACCGGAGAAAGTTAAAGCTGGAGATTTGCTGGAGCAAGGACGAACTTTAAATCAGGCAATACTTCACTATGAACCGTCATGTTTATAAGAACTTTCCATTGACTCAGAGGTTACTTGTGAATGCATGTTACAGAAATTTACAGAATAGGACAGGAAAATTATCTGGCCATGCAGCAGGGTCACTGCTGCTGCTAGTCCTCCTCCTCCTGGATTCAGTGTCTGTATGTCCTCTCCCAAAAGCATGGCACACTGTTTGTTTCTTCCCTTCTCAGTTACTCAGGACATGGTTACATGACGCTTGGTCAAAATTAGCATCTCCTGGTGCTGCACTGTTAGCATCTAGGAATGATTAAGAGGTCAAAATGGGATATTGCCAGGATTGCTTGCTTCATCCTGTGCTTAGTGTTCAAATGGATCACCATGGGAAACTAATGACTATACAGAAGAGATTTCCAGATCTCACTGATGGGGCTAGTGAGATTGAACAGGGCCTTATACATACATACATACATACCAGCTCTCTGATATACATCCACTTTATCGCAACAAGCTGAAATACCTAAGGGCTCAGGAGTACATAAAAGAAAAACAAAGCCTTCCCAATTATTTTAGTCAGTCTATCACTTTTGAAACCTTGAAATTTTCATTTACGTTACCAATACATAGAGGGAAGACAGTGCAAAATAGAATTCAGTTATTCTAGGGGAATTTGTCCTTCACTCTCAGCACAAATGAAAGGATAGCAAAAACTAATGAAAAGGGTCTCTTTATTTATAGAATATAATAATTAGTTATTTATATCTTATCCTTCGCAAGCATCACTTCCTTAAATTTAGGGCACTTCCAGCTAATGAGCAGCTGCTTATAAAACCAGTTCACAGTATTTTTGAGTACTAAATTCCTGACTGATCTTTGGTAGTCCTGTTAAAGTAAGGATGACTAGGAAATCTCATGATCTAACAGCATAAAGGTCAAGAGCTGGGAGTGATACATAGTAGAAATATGCCAGAGGCTACAGAAAAATGGTCAGCTCATCATGGAGCCTCAGCTGTAACCTTTCGGCCCCCTCTCCCCAGCAGCTTACTGAAAGCATGGCCTTTGTCTCAACAGTTTCCTTGAAACCTCAGTGTTGCCGCTCTCCCCCACTATGATGTTATCACAGCAGACAGGATATAGCTACTAATAACAGCGTTACATAATTCACAGAAGTGGGGTGATTTTTTTTTGTAGAGTAGACTATGTCCATCTGTACTAATTCATCATCTCAATATTCAGTGCTAACGCAGTTCTCAGTAGTCTCACCTACGGGCACCTGCGCACATCTGCAGCTGAGTACTTATTTAAGAATACCGGTGCTATATGCACCTATATTTTTTTGTAGCGTATAAGGGCTATCCTCATAAAACTGTTTTGGAGTTTTTTTGTAAGATCTAGGAAAACTGATTGACACTGCATCCCTCTGCTCCCCTTGGGCAGCTCTATATACACCCATCTATTTTAAAGATCTGGCCAGAATGTATAACTGAAATGTCCATTAGCCCAATTCTGCAAACTTTTTTCAAGTAAGCTCTTATCAAGAATCTGCATAACTAAGCACCTCCAGAGCAGGGTGAGTATTCAGATCATCAGTTTCTTACTGCAGATTGTTATGTCAGTGGCTGTTGCAAAAGTAGCTATTCTCTGTTCTTTGCTGGTTAATTAAGCACCCATGACATCGAGAACTGACAATAATGTTTCAGTAGAGACATGTAAACTGGAAATAATAAATGTTGGGAAATAAGGGCAAAAGATTAACGTCACTGTTCTTGGAATTTGAGATGTAGCAGTTAATTTCCACAATTGGCTACTCCTCTCATGCTTTCATCTGGAGACACTTTAGGAAATAGAAATTGTCCCAACTGCTTCTGGACTTTTCCAGTGTTTGAATCCCATAAAGGAAAGTTGAACAAGAGCTGACTAGTGCTAACGCATTATTTTGCTACAGTAATTGCTGAGCTATTAATTATTTTGCATTAGTTAATGAATGTTTACATGATCTAATTGCATGTTAGTTCCTCCTTCTAAAAATTAATTTTAAGAAATATTTTCTTTATGTGGGAAGAGGAATCACATTTACAGATTACAGAAATCTGAAATTCACATCCATTTTTACTGTGTTCTTGACAAAATACCAAAACCTCACATCTTAATCCAATATTGTAGTAGTATTTTAATGATATACCTTCATTTTACATTGGGCTTGGATTAGGTTCTTTTTCAAAGCACTCAAATTTTACATTGGTAAAACAAAAATTAAAGTGTTGCACATCAAGAATGTCTCTAATGAGTTCTAGTTAGGTATATAGATGTAGATTGAGTTAACTGCACAAGCTGATTTCATAAAAGGAACTAAAATAAAAGGAAGCATAAGTATTTTGTGAGGGTAACATTTTATGGATGATCAACACAAGTAGAAGAGTATACATGTAAGACTGGGGTTTCACTCAATGTATGTGGCAAAATTATATGATCGACAGTCACTACCCATTTAAAAACATTTCAAAAAACAAAGAAGAAGATCCTTGGTTATCGTTTAATAGTAGAAATAGTATCTCAAATTTCCTATGCTGTGTTAGTATAGCAATATCGTTATACTTGTCTTGCTTATTGCCCAAGTAGTGAGTGAAAATCCCACCTGAACGGTTATCTCAAAACAGAGAGAAAGCTACATTAAATGCTGATTTGACGATCAACTTAATGACTTGATTGACTTGACAATTTTAAGAAAAATGCTAATTAATATTGTCAGAAAGATTTCAAAAGCCACTGCCAGCCCTTTCTATACCGAATGAGGGAGATGGCACAGTCCCTGCCTGTGGACTGGCTGACTAAAATAGCGTCCAAAAGCTGTGTTAAGTCTGGCAGGAAGTAAGAAACTGGGAAAGCCACGAAGGCCAAGAAGCTATCAGCCAGCCTCTGTAAACTACCCGTGTAAAGCAGCATGGATTAATTCCAGTGAGCTGCTACTTCCTGGGGGTGGGATCACAAAGGAGAAGGTTATCAAAATCATTTAAAATCTGTGAATGTAACTAGGCGGCAGCTGAAGCAGTGGGTCAGGCCTGGGGGAGACAGTATGCCTGTGTGTGCTTTGAGGGAAGATAAGAACACCAGCAGCATCCCAAAAATTTTAGGGTTATCATTGCATGGCATGGCTCCCTAAGAAGGATGCTCAGAGGAGAAATGAGTAGTGAAGCTGACAATTAAAGGTACAAATATTCTAAAAAGAAGAGGGTAAGACAGCAACAAGGCAGTCTCAGGAGTGATCGTTTTATGTTCTAACAACTGTATCTCTAGTTGTTTCTGTTCACTCTGTCACCTATGCCTGTGGAATGTAAAATAACGGACCCTTGGGTTGTTAAAATTTCTTCCCCTACTAACTTTGTACTAAGGAGTAACTCCTGTTCTTCACTTGCTCACACAAAAGAAAAGCCAACACGGTCTCTCTTCCCATACAGATTGGGGATACCTTGAAGACTGGGATCACTGTTCAACCTGATTAACAGCTTGATGGAAGGGGCTGAAAAGCAAGATCCTTCCAGCCTCTGAAGTGAAGTGTTAACACAGAAGTTCTTTGTAGATGCCAGACCTAATTTGCTTCTCCTTAGCCACTGGGCCTCCAGGTGAAAAAAAAAAAGAAAACCAACAAAAAAAACACCAAGGGAAAAAACAAACCAACCAACCAACCAACCAAAAAAAACAAACACAAAAGTTGCTGGTGGTATCAGCTAATGAACATCCAGCAGGAGGTGAGGATGAATGGCTGCAGCAGGTATCTTCTCCAACTGTTGCCAAGAATGACTTTTGCACGCTTATGAAGTAGCTGTGCTCAATGCTTTCCCAAACCCTTTGATACCACCACTTTATTTTGCCTTACTTTCCTGTTTATGTTCCCTTTCTCTTGTCTCCCCTCTCTGTATCTCTTTGTCTTCCAACAAAACCCCATCTCCGAACTTTATAAAAGTACAAACTGAAGTGTTGTGGTATTAATGTGACATCTCAAAATGTCACTATTTTGTCTGTTTTATCCCATCTTGCCCAAATCCTCTCTCTGCCTTTCCTGTTCAACTGTCAGTTCTCCCAGATGGGAAGTCCCTGTATCTTGTCTGTCACAAAGTAGTGTCATTCTCAGCTGAA
This sequence comes from Arenaria interpres, assembly GCA_013399435.1. Taxonomy (NCBI): domain Eukaryota; kingdom Metazoa; phylum Chordata; class Aves; order Charadriiformes; family Scolopacidae; genus Arenaria; species Arenaria interpres. The sequence continues at coordinate 8,168 of VXAK01008455.1, forward strand.
ATCCCTTAGCACCACTATAAATAATAATGTTCATAAAATCATTATCTTTGACTTTGCTGAATGTAACCGTGAATAAGAACATAACACCAATCAATTCCTGTAATAAAAAAAGTTTCTTATACTCTCTCCTTTTTCCCCTCCTGCTCATTACTTAAAAATATTCTATCAAAAATAGCCAATTAAGTTATTTGTCTCCAAATACTGAAGAGTTTGGAGACTCAACTTTCTGCAGGACTTTCATTTTTTTCTATGTATCTTCATCCTAAGTTCCTGCCTACCTTTAACGCATATATAACTTACTTTCCCAGATGGAAGTGCTGCCACAAGCATTTCAAAGCATTTGCCTGAGTCCTGGAGAATTCACACACAGCTATGATCCACAATACTTCCTCACCAGTGACAGACGGCAGGATAATAAATATAAGAGATGCCAGAGGAGAGTCACTGGCACTAGGGAAAGACCGAAGCTCTGTCTAAGGGTTTCCAGCTTTCTGACATTGCAGGCAATGTACCTAAAAGGTGCCACTGTGAATTTATCAGTCGCATCACTGATTCATTGCCTCACGTCTCCCATCAGAGGACCAAGATTCTGCCAGTGTTGCCAAGCAACCCTGTCTTGGGCTAAACACAAAAACAGGTGTCACAAAGGCTTCACAAAGGATTGAGTGAAGTCCCTTTTCTTCACTGGCAATCATGCCTTCAGTTACCATGCAGGTCTCCGTTGCCCCAAAAACCTTGCTGCTGCTGCTGCGGTCTGAATGGGATGTGTGGAAACAGATCGCTGACTGCAGCAAGCTGTGCTTCACTGCTGCAGTGGGATAAACAAAAGGTCTTTACCTAGCCATTCTCCTCTAGCAAGAATGTTAAATCTGGAGCGTGGTTTTGATTCCACTGCCATTCCCTAAGTATACAACCAGCAAAAGATCATCACTAGACTTTTGGCTCACATGCTGCATCTAATAAGATTGTAATAAAATCCATCATCTAAGAGTCACGGACTCAATCTATGCCACACAGCAGCAATGCTAAGTAGGTGTTTGCATTCATTTGTTTATTTCCATCTGTCTTGATAAATACCAGTTCTTTTCCGATGCCGGTCCTTAAGCACCATTTTGAAAACACCATAAATGAAAAATAAAGTCTAGATTTTGAAAGGCAGAGGTTAATAAAAGAATCAGCTTTTATATCCCTATTTATTACTTAGAGCTTAGGTAATTTGATTTATTTTAGCGATACTGCTCTGGGTAGTATTTTGTTTTTTAATGTTGCTGACTGGTTGTCCATCTTTAACCAAAGTATTCACAAGAGTGTTTTGTTTAAAAATGCACAAAGGTATCTTATTAAATAATGTCACAAACATGAAGTTCATTATTATGCAAATGCCATCCTCAGAACAGATTTGTTAATTGCAACTCATTTGCATAATTAATGAACTCTCAAATGAATAATGCCTTTGCAGATTTGTGCAGCATTGTTTTAAAATAAATTATAGAATACATGTCAAATGAAGAGTGCTTCTTAGATTCCCATAGCATTGTTTGAAAATTAATTACCAAACGCTTGTCAAATTAAAATGAGTTTATAGTTTTACAATGTTATTTTAAAATTAATCACAAAATAAAATGTCACCATATTAAAGTAAATTTGTTCTTTTTTTTCAAAAAAAGAAATCCAGAAATACATGTTTTAACCTCAGTTACATAGTTTGTTATACCAAGTTTTAGTCATTTTGTCATAGCATTCTGATTTAACAAACTTGGTAGCTGTTTGTATGTTAATTTTTTAGTAAATTGAGATTAATTTAATTATATTGTGTTGAATCACTAATAGCACTAATGATTAATGATAGTGCATGTAAAAACGTTGTATGGGCAAGGTCATGATATATTAGTTACAAAAAAGCTTGGACTTCCAATGACTGTAGATTCAAACTTTCTTTTACAAAGGGTTATGTGTCTTTAAAACTCATTGGGTTTCGGAATTTTTTAAACAGTGCCTTGAACCGGGACGCTTCTTTCTTGTCATATATTTCCATTTTTCAGAGAAAAACATCCTAAAATTCAGTAAAGTCAAACTTTTCCTGCATTCATAACCATGCAGCCTAAATGAAGTCAGACCAAGTCTTAGGAACTCAGCACTACCACTTGATACACCTTAACTGCCTGCTATTTTACAACCCACGTTATTGATCTTCTACTCTGAGACACAAAACCTTCCTGTAAATTAGTGTTCACTGGCCCTACAGGAAGAAAAACCCTTTATGTCATGAGTACTTGAGCATCTTGGTAAATGATGGAGGATTCAAATACCTTGTTAGATGCAGAAAAAAAAAAAAAAGGCTATGGAGGCACTTTATCAATTCTTTGAAGATTAGCCTTGCTAGGTAAAGAAAGAGCTTCCAATCATTTCGCAATGCTCTGAGTTATGCTCAGATTCATCCCAAACAACCAATAAGGTCAATAGTCTTTTTCTACATTGTTTACAGTTCTTAAGAACAGTTCCGTCCTGTACATAGTTCTATCCTCATGATTTTACTCAGTCCCAAGCAGTGTCTTGGCAATGCATACATAAATATATATAAATATTTATATCTGTGTCTGTGTCTCTGTGCATTCGTGTGTGTGTAAAGAAGCATCATTTGAACTCAAGACAAGAAGTTAAGTATTAAGAGACATTTCATACATAAAAAATAGAAAAAAAAATTTCAGTTTCTCGAATTTACTCAGGGATACTTAAGGTTGTTGTTGACTGTGGAGTGATGAGAGAAAATACAAACATGCAAAATAGATTGACCTATTTGAAAGACTTCTTCAAACTGACATAGTCCTTGGGATGTAGTAATGGGATAAATAGAGATCAGGTATGTGATGTGATCAGAAGGAATCACCTTTTCTGCTGTTCCAATGCAGCGGCTTTGGGATTCCCTCTTCTAAGAAGCAATAGGGATTACCAATAAAATAGGACAAGCCTTCTCTTGGGTTAGGTTGGTACTTGAGGCAGTGAGATTTGTTTTCATACTCTGTAAACCAGACTGTAAGCATGAAAAGTACGTAAGAGATTATAATAAATTAAATCAAATGAAGGAGCGTCTTGTCAGACATTTTTTAAAGACTGTAAGATGTACTGGAGAACACATGATAACCAAGTAACTGGTACAGTAATATCCATACACATTTGATCATGCAGATGACAGGGTGTTGTTCTGTACCTTCAGATGACCTGTGGATGCCACAGCAGCACTGCTACTATGGAAGAACAATCTGTAAAACACAACAAAGCTAGTGTTGCTGCAGAACATGCTTCTCCAGGCATTTAGAATGGTGGGATGTGGCTTCTGGCCATGACCAAGCAATGGAATTTATTTGGGACAGTGATCAGAGGTGACACATCAAAACTCTGGGGTGATATAGATTACATAAAAAAAAAATCATCAAGACCTTGAATTTAGATGTCATTAAGTCAATTGCAGGTGTGAGAGCTCCTAATGGAGAAGACTATAGCCACTGTCATTTTGAAGTTTATTTCGCTTGATTACTCAGGGGCTAACTAGTTGTGTATGAGTCATCCATCACCATGACTGTTGCCCTGGAGATTTAAAATGTTTAATGTGTTGTTGCTGTATTGTGTCACTGAGCTTACTGACATACAGGAAGTTAGCTATGTCTTTGCACAGAGAGACTCCATGTAGAGAACACTGGTGAGATTAAATTCTTACTGCTTGCCCTTCAAACTACTCCCGGCACCAGGACGAAATATTTCCTCTGATGATACAAAGCCTGTTTGATTACTGTGGAAGATTGGTCTGTATTAAGCAGTCTGGAAAGAACCATTGGTTTTAGAAACTTCACTGGATTAAGCAAGGAAATGTTTCCTCTTCAGAGTGTCATGGATATTAGTGAACTCTGGATTACTTTTTATTAGAAGACCTGTTTACATTATGCATTCTTTGTTTATAAAATCTTCGCTTAGACAAAAGAAAGAAATAATTTAACTTAACTTTACATCAGTGTCTTCTTTCTTCCTCTTTGCATCTGTGAGAAAGCTATAGGATTTCTGGAGCACAGGGCATAAAGTTTCTGGATATCCAGAAGCATATATTCTACAAATGCTCCAAATGCTTGAGAAAGCAAACATTCATGTTGAAAAATATGCTGTTCAGATCATAGGCAATGCCCTATGTGGATTAAAATCTAAATTTCATAAGAAAACCACCTCTCTGGCAAAAATACTGTATATTGCAACAGAAATTAAAAGTAATAGAGATGAAGATGATGCATGCTATATATACACAAATATGCTGATTAATCACAAAGCAGCTTGCAAAAATATTGAAGGACTGTAATCTTAATTATTAGCTGGAGAAACTAGAGAATAAAATAGTTAAGGATCTTTCCTGGAATACTACAGAAGGTTAAAGAAAAAAAAAAGTGAATCAGGATCTTGACCTGAATTGTGTGTGCTTTGTTGTGATTTTACATCTTAACTACAATGAGAATAATTCTATCCTTAAAGTTTATTCTCAGCTGCAGTTATCTAAATTTACCATTGTTTCTATGTGCATTATTATTAAAAGTAGACACTTTTGTCTAATAATTATTTTTCTGACTTTTTTGTTAGTGCAGCAATTTACGTTAATATAGGTCAACTTTTAATATACACAGTTATAGTTGAAAGAGATTTTTGACTCTTAATCACTTTGACTTTAGCTTCAATGCAATCAGTGGAGTTGTACTGATCTGTTAAGAATGAGATCTGGCCCTGCTGCACTTGTGTTTTACAAACACTCCTATTACTCTTTCTTATCATCTTCTTTAATGAATGTCAGTTTTTCTTACATTATTAAAAGCTTCTCTTCATCCAATAAAAATCAATGAGAATACCATTAATAAACTAATGATTTATTTTCTCTGAAATCTGTATGAGTGAAGATTTACTGCCATTCAGTAGGCTGGAGAGTAAGTCTGTGGACAAGGCTCTGAGACCTGGGGGGCAGCAACTGAGCACGAGCCAGCGGTGTGTCCTGACAGCAAACATCATCAACAGCATCCCGTCCAGCCCATCTAACCTGGTGGGTTTTGTCTTGGTTTTTTTAGTGATTATTGAAAATCAAAGCTAGACATGCAAAAATTTTAGAAAACGAAATGCAGAAGAGATGCTGGAAAAGAAATGTCTTTGTTTTTAAAAATAAAAAAAAAAATACTCAACCCTCTTGTTAATAATAATAAAGATACAGATTTCTCTATGAGTTATACACAAAGTGGAAAATGCTTTTTTAAAATCCTATAAAAACTGCAGTGAACGAGTTATATAAGATAGTACAATGCTCTAGAAAATAAAAAAATCTCGGAATGAATTAAACTCTAATAGACTTGCCTTTAGAAAGTCTCACATCCAATGTCAACTATAGAAGGATTACAGAGGACTTATTCTGTAGTAATCTTCAATTTATAATCACTTAGTTTCTTTTGGATTAGATCCAGTCCATTTCATTAACCTGGAGTAAGGTTTTTCCTTTCTTGCATTTTAATCCACTCTAGCCTGATTTACAAAGATTAACTTCAGATTGAAGTTCTTGAGATCCACATCCCCAGATCAGAATATTTGACTTGGAAACACATATATCATAAAATATATCTCAAGTAATGGCCCTTTTCAATTTTACTAATTAAAAATACATCAGTCTGAAAATGACTGATCAAGTTCATAGGGACACTGACCTTCTCAGATATTCCAAATCCTACTGTTGAATCAAAACAAACACCAAATTTAAATGTGCCTGTAGTGACCTTGAGGATAAAAATTATTCATTCTGATCTAATGAAATAAAAAAGAATTAAAAAGGATATATACTAAATAAAACAGAATTAGAACGAGAGATGAAGAACAATCAAGACAAGTCCTGTTTAGTAATAAAGCCTGAAAGAGACCTTAGTTTGATTTGCTTGCCATTCCTAAGTTTGTATGAAGTAAGGGGGAAAGTATATAATTGTGCAGTAAGACAATCTAATTCTGTTTTCAATTATCATGGTGTAAAGTCAGTCAAACATTACTGAATTGTATTAGGCTGAATCTGAGTGCTTGAGAATACCTGATCCCATATATCTTAAATATTAAAATATACCTTAAAAGAGGAGGCAGATAGCTGTATTTTGAAAAAGGTAAAAGACTTCTGATACTTATTATAGTCATATATAATTATTCCTACAGATGGTAACTATGAATCAATCAATATACCAGTTCCAGATGTTATAATACATCTTCATTTGGGAAATAAGAAAATCAAAAGGTTAGGATACTGTTGTGTTAAGACACTATGCATTCATTATAACTTTGTACAATGTAGCATTGATATTTCAGCTTTTCTATTTTGTTTTTAATGATGGATACTTCCTTCCAAAGTATTTCCATTTCACAGTAGTATTTGGATTTCTAAGTATTTTCATACAAAATAATAAAGAAAACATAAGCCTTTAAGCCTTCTCCAAATATGATTGACATTTTTTCAATCCAACCTGCATTTTTATTCTGAAAGTCCTGTACTAGAGTTTAAATAGATTACCAGTTTGCTCAATGTATTTTGTTAAATGAGATCATTAGAGTTACAAAAAATCTGAACTCATGAACTGCTTTAGTCTACACTGTTGCCAGTGACAATCATTTTCAGGTTCAGCAGGCATTTTTCTCTGAATCCTTCATATCTTTACCTAAAATGATGTGAAATACAGGAAGATCACATTATAGAGTGAGCATATGTGTTTAAAATCACATACATAAAAAAATAAGAAAAGGAGTTGAAGCAGAAAAAGCCCTTGGTATGTCCCATTGTAGACTTGTTTTTGGCTCTGCCCATGTCTGTCTCCAAAGAGGTTGCTCCCCTCTGTGTGGCCACGGTAACATCATGATCCACTCTCCAATGCTGTGCTCCATCCTCTCACTTTGGAGGGAAGTGTCAATAAAATGCCTGAGTCCTAGGAAGGCTGTAGAGAATCAGCCAACATACGTATTAATGGGGGATTTGTGTGTGCCCATCAGTCAGCTCTTTGTCTAGGGGACAAATATCACACAGCTCTGCTAACGGCCAAGGTCTCCTTCCCCTCTTCTCTCTGAATCAGGCAAGAGAATAGCTTGAAACACAGTGGTCCCTTCTCTGTTCTCTCTGCTCAAGGGATTCATCTTATTTTTCCCCCATCACGTGCTGTAAGTCCTTTGACTAGTGAATTTAGTAGACATACTGCCTACAGTTACCCTGGGATAGGGGGCTCCATCCCTATGGAGAGTGACCTGTTGTGCACTGAGCTCTGTCACACAGCCTCCCAGCAAGTATTTGCTGGATCCAGGCACAGCACATACATCAGCCCAACTGCCTCTGTGTGAAAGTGGCTCAAATTAACATTAATGTATGGTCATTTGTGTCCAGACCATACCATTTAAAATTAGTTTTAAGCAAATAACATTACATTTAAAGGTATTTCTTCAATTAAATATTATATTTTTTCAAAATATTATAGTTAGAGCATATTTCTTTCTTCTTTGTATGGAGAGATTTATAGCAAACAACTGAAGTAAATAAAGATGAATCTGTCATTACCCATGGAAAACCATAATGAAAATGCATGCCTAGCAAGACTTGAATTCAATTCAAAATATTTTTCAGAGAATTGCTACAAACTTTCTTTCACTCATGGTCTTTCCAGTGAATTGGCTTTATATCCAAACTCTACACTACCAGTAAAAAACGCTTTATTAAAGCTGGGATAGATTGTATTTTCCATTTGGGGATAAAAGGTATAAATTAAAAATACTGAGTATTCAAGCAAGATTAAAAATAAAATATTCAAAAATGCCTCCAAACCCAAAATGTTGTGTCCAATATATATTTTACATGTGTACTAACCAAATAATGCTCTTCTAATTTTCTTTTGCAAGGTGGAAGTTGGATAAAAAAACTTTCAAAACAAGGGTTCAACATTTTATATTCTAAAATAACATCAAATGCCTCACAGTATTTTCTTCTAAAATAGTACTATCAAAGTTGGTATATTTTTGCATATTTTGTCTTTGACAAATTCATGTTCAAGTTAATTCACTTAGAACAGAATAAAACTGTTGTCTGAGAAAATTCCTGACCCACCTGAACTCCTGTGAGCCCTGGCAACAGGTATTAATTTGGCAAATGTCTTAATCACTACAGTAGTGCAGGTTGAGTTGCTTGGGGTTTGGGTATTTTTGGTGGAGTTTTTTGAAGTTCTGGAATCAGATTCTGTAAATTATCAAGGCATCTTCAACAAAATAGATCTCTCTGCGCAGCCGGCAGGAGGAGTGGTGTAGGGAAGCCCAGCCTCATGGCGATGGGTTATGGTGCCCTGTCCCCCAAGCCCCGTTGATGCAGAAATACAAAACACTTTTTCCATAGTAAAAATTTTTCAGTATTGGAATTTCCTCAGCTTCAGGGTAAACTTTCTTGCTAATGTAACACAGAAAACTGTCTGGAGAGCCGGGTTCCTCAGACACTGGATTCCCAAACTCACACAGAATATGACAGGCCTTTCTCATTTAGAGAAGATAGAGATTTCAACATGAGCCCCTACATTCTAGATGAACATATTGGCCACTTGGCTATTTGGATAGTTCTCACTTACGTTGTTTAATTTTTAAAATCTGAAAGCTCAAGCTTGTGGGTTGTTTTCTTTTTCCCCAATGTAAAATGAAGGCCAAATGCTTGAAATCATTTGCAAAACAGAATTCTTGTTTTACAGCCAATCTCACAGCTGACTTCACTGGAGCTATTTACGTGAATAAGGGAAGCAGATTTTGACCACAGTAGCTGTGTCTAGACTAGTAGATTTAAGAGTGCCAGGGAAGCGCTTCCAGGCACTGGAATTTGATTATCTACACTGTTAAATCGTTAAAAGAGTCCCTGGCACACTCCTGGCTTTTCCCAGCTAGACCAGTTCCAATCAATTCACAAGGACCTTCCCCTATAGGTAGCATGAACACAAACACCCTTTAGACAGTGAGACAGTTTCATAGTATGGCTGTGGGCCAGTCTGCACTACATGCCAGAGAACAGTCACATGTAAGTTTAATTTACTGGTACAGAAATAATCAGCATGGACCAAAAAAGAAAATAAAAGTCTTGACTTTCTCTTTGTGGAAGGGAAGAAAGGTGGGAAGAGGGGGAAAAAAACAATTATCCAAATTTAACAACCAGATCTTTTAAAAATTAATATCCCCTTCTCTCATCTTCTCAACGCTAAGAAAACCTGATGTTCTTTCTGACCTTGTCCATACGGGTTTATTTTTATCTCACTTCTCCACTTTCCTACTTTGCAACTTTGCAGTAACATATCAATAAACTGACAATGAAAAAATGCATGGGTTTAACTTATTAGTAAATTTCACAACAAAAAGTGTAGCTACATTAATTCTAAGCAGGCCTTTGTCCAATAGAAACATTTTACTGAAGTTTCTATGCTGAAGTGCAAAAAAGGGGGCTGTTCAAATCCTTCTCCTCCAAATAGCCTATGGCCAAAAGAAAAGATGCTTTTGAATAACAAGAACCAGCTCAGTTGGGGAACCAAAGGCTAAATTGTTTTTGTGTCTTTGCAGAGATACACAAGGGCAGAAGGGTACCTTCTTCAGGCATGCAGTCTCTGCACAGCACAATGGCAGTGATTGTACTTATGGAACGACAGGACTCTGCAGGGCTAAAGCCTCTAGAAATTGCATGCAAGGAGGAGTATGCCCTCTCACCCGCTTTAATGCACCACGGATAAGACTGGAATGGGGAAGCAGAGTTTTCTGCCTCCTAAGTACTTGTTTTGCCTGTACTGATTACGTCCACCTTTAGGACTCGTAGGACTGCGTTGGCTGAGACACTGTGCAAATTCCCTGAACTCTCCGCTGCCACTGCTGTGGATCAGGTTCTTTTCAAGGACCCTCCTGGAAAAGGCAGTGCGTGCTATCCTGTTAGAAACAGATTCACTGAGGTGGGAAGGTCTGCTAAACGCCGTTTGAAGTGGTTCACAGAATCAAGATCAAGGATCTGTTTTCCTTTTATCTTTTATCTAATTGGAATGAGGCAGCACCCCAAGTAAATGCCCGTTGTGTTTCCCATCTATGCACAGCAATGCATCCCACAGAACTAATTTCTGCCATAGTTTGGAGATTAAAAACAGTAGACTGGTTAATATCTGTCTTTTTTGAGAGTATAGTACAGTCCAAGTATAAAGACTGTCTTAAAGAAAAAAAGGTCACATGAATTAGTTGATTTGAGGATTCCTTTAGCATTTCAAAGGGAATTTATTTCAAACCATGTATATTAATAAAGCAAAGCCCATGGTGTTTCCAAGCATGTTTGGTGACATGTGCAGAACTGCCAAATGGTCCGTTATTTCTAAAAATTATGTGTCCCAAGGCAGTAGCAAACTTGTTTTCCAGACTGTGGGCATCAGATTATGTGCTACATTCAGCATGTCCCTTTTTCTTGTGCTTTCCAAGAGATTTGGTGCTAAAAATCCTATTCTTTGAATAACATTTATTTTTTTCAGAATACTTCCTGAAATGCCTGCTTGTTCTGTGTTGTCCACTAGGCATTAGCACTGTTCAAGATGGAGAATGAAAAAAGCGAAGTATGAAAATGAAAGATCTGGAATGTAATGGCTGTGTTGTATCAGCACATAGGGTCTATATAGTAGTCAAAAATAAGATATTGCTGCACTTTTATATGCCCCATGTATTTTATCATGTTAATTATTTGTTCATTAATACTGGTGAGAGCAATTATTTTCTTTAGGAGTACAGTATTCCATATAAATCATGACGCCTGAGGATTTTTAGAGGTTTGAGTTTGGGTTTGGCATCTACTGGATTATTTTATACTGTAGTGACTATAAGAAATTCAGAGACAATATTTCAGACCATCTACTTATAAGAACACAGAATCTACTTGCATAAGAAAAAGCTTTTAAGAAAGAACATAGTATTTAATTCAGTCAAAGCTTCTGGTAATGGTATCCTGATAGAGATAAAAATACAGTTTACCAGTGACAAATGCTTACCAGGATTTCAGATTGTATACAAAAGAAGGGGAAAAAACAGGCACGGTAATGCAACAGGCACGGTAATGCAACAGGGCACATCTACTCTCCTTGACAGATCCAAGGGCTACTTGTGGGCATGTCAGTCATGTTAGGTACTAATTCAGTGAGTAAAATATGAGCATTTTCAATTTTAACAGGGCTGTACCTTGATGCAGCAGTCCTTTAACTGATCAACCCAAATATAAAGCATTTTCCCCAAAGAGCGCCATTGAGAATTTTGGATTCATGAGGAATAATGGACCTGATCTCAAGTTGTCCCCTCAGCCTATAAAAGAGAAATCAGGGGAAGTGTGACCTTGGAGACATGAGAAAACTGATGAAGTAGCTACATTGTTCTCAGCACAGCGTGATCCTTCCAGCTTTTAAATAGGTAACTGTACGGTCTTACAGAGCACTGCCTGGCATAGAAGAGGTATCCTTGGCTTAACATCTGACTTCAAGGAAGTCCCTCTATCCGTTTCTCAGCCTCTCATGTGTTCTGTCATGCACATGAACATACAGACATAGTCTCTGCCTCAGCTTCTCCTCTTTATACACAGAGAATTCTAACAACCTCTGTAAAGTTCTTTGAAAACTGCTGATGTGAAAAAGTATGTGTAAGTAAAGCACTGCTTGTGTACAACTGACCCTCCTTTTTGCTTTCTGGAGATTAGAGTGCCTTAGAAAATAAAGAAACATAGAACTTGTATATTCATAAAACAATCAGTCTGTAGTAGAAGGATGAATGCTTGGAGTTGATCAGTTCTGCCCTCACCAGCAGAGCTGATAATAATCAGTCACTTATGTGCTATTTCACAGCTGATACCTCCTCCAAAAAAAAATTAATTGCAAAAGTTTCACAGATGTCTGCAGCAGTTGACCAGAGCTCTTGGGTTATTGCTTGTCAGACTATTAATGGGTTTGGCTAACCATGACAGTCATTACTTTCCCCCTCCTGTGAGCTACTTTCTGTGTAATTTATGCATAGGTTTTGCCAAGATTTGACAACTTTCAGGATATTAACATAAAATTAGACTGCAGAGCTGAACAATGGGTGGCATTAAAATTAGCAGCAGTGGAAACCAATCAAAGAGAATTGGTTTCTCTCCTGCTTTGCTTTTAAGTTAATATTTTTTATTTATTTTATCTTATTTCATTATCATTTTAGAAGGAGGGGTAAAAGAATAAATGCTAGAAACAGTTGTGTTTTGCTGGGTACCTTAGGAACCTTCCGAATGGTGGAGAAATTTCAATTAGACAAAATGCCTGACAGCATCTTAAACAACAGCTATCCTGAAATCAATCACAGAGGAAGAAAAGTTAGAAGTGTTTTTTTGAAAAGGGGACTTTAAACAGAGCAGAGTCTGCTCCACACAGATTGTTTAGTGAATGCCATTACAGAATGCGATGTGTGTGTTAATAAGTAAGGACATCTGGTAACCAGCTTTTTTCTGATTCATTAACTGACTCTGCTTCTGTGGCCACAGGGCTTGATAGGGAAGGCTGCAAGAATTTTGCTCCCAGAAAATGGGACTTTGATGTATGCTTCGTTTCTTTGACCCAACCATATCCTTTAAATTTCCTCTTATGCCTCCACTATAAATATTTAAATTTGAAATCTTGCTGGAAACACTTAAAAGCTTAGAAGAACATATCCTCCTATTTTATTGTACATAGCAAGAAGTCATATTTAAGATTCCTTTATTGATCTTATACAATAATTCACACCAACACACATCAGTAAGTGACGTTCTCTACTTGTTAGCATTTACCATGGCTACGTTTAAATATTATGTTATTCTCCTATTTCTCAATGTTTACACTTTTTCAAATCTGATTAATGACAATGGACGGGTATTTCTGAAAAAGGACTTTGAACTGACTCCTTTTTTGGAAAACTACAATTTGTGCCAAACCAGTAGAATTTTTTTTAAAACCCTCCATGAGATTAATGAGCTTGGACAGAGAAAGTAAAAGCATCACACTGCTCATATCAAGTGCTGTTTTTCTTCATATAATACAAGTGAAACAGCTCCAAATGCTCTAGAGAGAATGATTGAGCAAAAGAAATCTAACTTGATGGTACATGTTGAGGGATGAAATGGACAATGAAGTTTCCATATGTTGTTTTTACGCAGTAATTAGAAACTGTCACACACCGTTTCATTTTTTAGTTTCCTTGGGCTTATTTGCATGTATGAGGCTTTCCTTAGAGCAGAATTGCAAGCATCAAACTGGCACCCAGTTGAAATCTGAGGCAGTGACACGTGGGCTTCTTCCACCTCATGGACAAGAAGCCAGCGGCAGGTACTGTGACGGCCCAGGGCAGAGCGCAGCATCAGCCAGCTGCAGCCTCGCTTACCACTCTGCTTCTGATGAATTTTCTTTTCCAGGTTGAAGAAGTGGCCATTCTTGTGGTGTGAGTCTTGTACATTCTTTTGTTTCCAACAGAGGCATGGAATTTAACATATTAACCTGCATGTATGTTTGGTGGGAGTTTGGCTCCTCATGCCCTTAGGTTCCCTTGAAAAACTTTGCACCTTTTCTAGAAGAAAAACAGTGCTCTGGTTCTCAGTTTTCCTCCTGGATGAAAAAAATTGCCCACATGATTTTGACACATTTTTCCAGCTCTTTGGTAGTTATTCCTTTCTATATCCTGACAAACAGCTGGTTCACTTTAAACATCCTAATCTGGCCTTTAGAATTACACCGGAGGAAAATGACCAAGAAAACTATTTGGCTTTTATCTTCATTATCCTGGTGGTAAAGATGACTGAGGACTTGGTCATATTGACCTTCTTTTTCTAAAATAAGGGATATATATGTATACTTTTAATGTCAGCTAAGAAACTAAGTCAGTGTGTGTGTTGTGTAAGTGCATTCATGTTTTCTATCTCTGAACTGTTTTCCAAGCCTTTGTAAAATACCAGAAAGCCGGATGCATATCTCTCTTGTCCATGCAAGATAGATTAGCTCTCCGGATTGCTGTTAAATCCCAACTCTTAAATGATCTATAACCTCAACAAGCAGGCCTCTGAAAAACATCAAAGGACATTGATTACATTCACAGTTGCATCTGAGATCAGACTCAAAGATCTACCATTAAACTACTAGTTTTTTAAAAACTGGACCAGATCCTCAGTGTTACTGATCATCTTTTCTTCGTTCCTGACTAAGGCAAAATTGAGTCTGTTTAAAAAAGAGCTGAATAAACTTTCACTGTAATCAGTAATTATTTGTACTGTAATACCACCAAAAACTCCCCTCTGCCAGCTACTGTACAACTTCCCAGAGATCCTCATCTTCACACTTGATCCAGAGATGGCTCTAACATAAACCTAATTCATCCATGCAAATGAACCTTTGAGGAAAGTAGGCCACGCTTATTCACAGTCACTTAAAACTATGTAACATAGATCTTTGATTTTATGTGTATTTTACTGAATATTTTTAGTCGTTATTTATGGTATACTCAAGGTACAATTAGAACTTTTTTCCAAACATGGAGGCAAATCCTCAGGATGCTATGAAGATAAGCTGTTCATTTATCAAAAAAAAAAAAAAAGATACTATACTTTACAGAAACTTCCAAAGGCAGTTAGGGTACCTTGCTGTATTTTCGCAATTAGAAATATAATGAAAGAATGAAGAAAGGAAAATGCTCATATGGAAAATGATGTAAAGCTAGTTTGAGAGGTAGCAGAGTTATTGGTCAACACAGTGGAAGGCATGTCATTGGTTATAGCACAGCTGCTGGAGGTGACTGTGTTGGTATCTGTAGCATGTTGATGTGTGAAGTGCAAAAATGAATCTTATTCCTCAGGAGAGTCCTGCATATGTCAAGTATATTGTCTCATTAAGCCAATCCATTTATCAACCCACTGAATGCCAATTAAATTGCACAGGATGGTGCAGGTATATGGTGGGCTGATGGTGCCAAACTTTATTACAGCTGAGCTTTTCTGGCTCAGTACATTCCTGCATAGGAAAATGGCAGACATATCAAAGCCAAATTAAATGTTCTTGAAATAATGCCTTTAAAGAGGAAGAAATGCCACAGTCTGGCACAAAAGAGTATGAAATGTAATGTCACTTCTTAGTGTACTTTTAGTTCCAATGAAGATGTCACAGCTCAGATTCAGCCAGTGCCAAATGTCTTCACAGCGTGCAAATTAGATCAGTGTAATTTCATCAGGATGATGATCAGACTCTGTTGTAGTTATATGGCTGCACACACAGCTTCTGCTGACTGCTGCAGTCAGACTGGCACAGCTGAGCTAATGCTGCCATCCTCAGAAAGAGACAGAAGTTGATTTTATAGCATTCTCCTGATGCCAGAGTCCAAAGGATATTCCTAGATCTTGGCAATATGTTGAATTAGTGTTTACTCTGAAGCGTCGACTCACAGAAGTCCCCTTTTTATCTCCAACAACAGTAACATGAATATCTGTATTCAATATATTTTTGTTATACATTATCAGATAATCAGATTTTGACTGAAGGTTTTTCAACTGTTAAAATGTGAGTAACAATAATCTACCCAAGAAATCTATTCTGCCCCTCTGCTTCAAGACACTGGCTGGTACCAGACAACATAAAAGGCTACTGCCTTAGCTACTTCAGTCTAAAGCCTATCATATGAACACAAACTTATCCTCTTTGGTAGTATTCATTAAGAGTCCTAACAGATGTACTCTGTTGGATTTAGTATCAGTCACTTAAACATTATTGCTCCGGATCTCCACCTCACTCCTTTGCTGGAGGTTACCACCTGCATAGCGGGGGTGGGAGACGTGAACATTTCCCAGCTCCTTCAGTTCACAATTCACAATTCACTACCGCTTAACTCAGATCTGCTGGACCTTAGGATATCAAACCCTCTTCTAGAATGGTTGCTGCATGAGCACACATTTTGTTTTGCTGATGGGATGTGGAGCTGGTCGCCTCCAGCACCAGGGAACGACAGGTGGGTGGGAAAAGTATTGTCTTAAAAAGGCTCAGCCTGCCTGCTGCCTTTTTGTATGCCAGGTCTTCAGGAATGCAAAATGGGCCTGACTCTTCTCAGAAATATCGCTGTTGTAAAGCACGATTAAATCTACTATGTTGCTGATTCGCTGCTAAACACTTTCAGAAGCAGGAACTTGCTGCTAGATAACAGTACCAGGGCCAAGGCAAACCTCACATATATAGAAGGTTTGGGTTTTCTTTAGCTTTTTGCATGGAGGATTTTATATCTTAAATTGTTAGATTTGGTGATTTTTTTCTCCCTAAAGCATTTGGTAAAGAGCAATTACTTACACATATAACAGCTAAAATCCCCAAACACCATGGCACACAGCCATTTGAGGCAAGTTGCCAAGTCTGTAGCTTCAATTAACCTTCATATATCCCCCCAAACTTGGAACACTATCAGAAGGCTATTATGTTCAAGCCTTACTCATGTGGTGAGCACTTAGACACTGAAGTTGGAATCAATAGCACTGGTGGATACATGATTGCTCATTATCTCACCTAAACTGACGTAGGGAGACGCAGAAACTTGCAGACACACAGCCATTTCAGGATTTTGTCACAGAGATCAAGCCCATTGTCCCTTATGTAGCATCTCTCCTTCACTGAACCTGTCCAGGCTCAGACAGTAGCTACTGAAGGTGGGCTGGAGTTAAAGAGGAGGGAGCACAGCAAGATTCAGACACCCCATTAAGCCTGTGAAGTAGCCACTGCTTCTAGTAACAGCTATATGTTCGTCAGAGGTACCCTGCTAATGGGTTGCTCTCTCTGAGACTGAAACAGAGGCTCTATGCCTCCCAGATGTTCCTAAGCAGTTTACTTACCCTCCCCTGTGTGCATTTAATTCTCAAGATGGATGGAGATGGAGCAGAAATGGGAAATGAAATAAAAAGTCAGTTTTGGCTCTAAAATGACAATGTTGCTTATGCTCACATGGAAAATGTAAAGCTTCAATAAAAGCAGACAAACACAGTTTTTATGCGGGGGCAGACAAAGGGCTAGATGCCCAGCTGGTATAAACTGGCATAGCTTCACACTGAAGTTGATTAAGCATAGTGCAGTTTGTGCCAGCTGAAGATCTGGCTTACAGTTACTGCTCAGTATCCCTATTGTGTGGGTGAAATCCTATCTGTCTAGGACAGAATACAGCATCCAGTGATGGATATCTCAAGTGCAAAGGCTACAGCAACCTCCTAAGATTCAGACTGAAAACTTACACAATTTTTAAACCTCATAAATGCCACTAAAAATTACTATAAATTGAGAGAAAGTACTACTACACAGACCCTGAAATCCTCGAAAAAAATAACTTCTATCAATAGAAGAAAAACAAATCATATTCAATAGAAGTATACGCTTTTATATTTAGTGAGAACTATTTGCTCTGTTGCGCTTTTACTGAAACGTTTCATATTTGCAGTCTACAGGATCTGCAGTCTGAAGCAAATTAGATCTTTCAGCTGAGACAAGAAGCAATTCACCCGGCTTTTCTGTTTGTGCACCTACCCCGAGGAGGGGGGTAGCACCCCGGGCTGTTCCCCGGGCATGCCAGGACCCAGATGCCAAGCTTGGGAAGGCTCTAGCAGCAACATCTGGCTACGCGGCGAGGTCTAAAGGCAGTTGTGCTAACAGATCTGGAATAGCCTCTGGGTCTGGGCTTACTCACGCTCTCCTAGGACACATTTTCCTTCTGCTCACCTTTGTTTTGTCAAATGTGTGGGGTTTTCATTTATTACACAGTAAAGTAATACGGAAAGGCTTCCTATCAGATCAGCAAGGATGTTTCCTGTACAGGACTGTTTATTCTCTCACAAATCCTTGCCTCAGTAACTGCAGCCTATACAAGTTCATGCCACTTGGTTTTTGCCTCCTTCATTTTATCATGAAACTCTTTGTAAGATCTAATTGCCGATTGGAAATTTGTGACATGAATTTGCCATCTCATTTTTAAACAAAAAAAAAGTATTTTTAAAAATCAGCTTGCTAAAGCTGAAAAATATCAGGGATACAAGTATCTTTTGATTACACTTATATTTTTGCACACTGTAGAAGTAGAATTAAGCAAGACTGATTGAATTTTCTCTAGAATGTGCTCAAGTTGCTTCTGGTAATACAAAAATAACAAAAAAAAATAAAATACATGAAGCTTTGAAAGTTCCTACCGCATTTAACAAGTAAACTCTTTCATACTATTCTTATGTCTTTAAGCCTTTGCTGTGTGTTGTATATGCAATGCAAAACTTGAGACAGATCCTTGCATCATTAATACTGAATGAAAAAGTTCAGGATTTTTGAATTCATGGTAAACATTGTTCCTGTAATTTCTTGAAATGTACATATATGACCTACTGAAAAATTGTTCAAAGACTATGAATTCTGTTGCATTAACACTCGCGTGACTCCAAAAATTGAGAGGTTTCTTTGTATCCTGTATTTTAAAGCAAAAAATAAATAAACTTGGCAAAACATTTTAAAATAATATCAATCTGGCCTAAATGGATCACAGCTTATGAACTCACTAGGTAAGCTAAATAGCATCTTGCAAATAAGACACTAGCCTTTGGCCCTGAGCTAGCAAGAAATATGTCATCGCACATCTAACATTCACTAACATTTAATAAATGAATCTTCACAGTATGCATTTTTTTCCACGGGCAAAAAGAAATATCACAGGATGGCATATGCTAGTTGTAATGTTCTGTGCACTGCTAAAGGTGTTCAACAAATTTTAATACAAGCTGAAATTTGTTTTTCTAGTTCTCTATATAGCAAATAAAGAAATATATGGTAGAAAAAATAATGCTTCAAGCATTCCAGGTGTCTAATGGCAAAAATTTATGTTTTCCTGTAGCTTTGTGGGGATGAAATAACTGTGAGGTATAATTTTGTGGAAGTAAGGACAATTTCACTCTTCAGGGATTAAAAAAACAACAACAACATTCAAGAAAGGCTAAATCCAGAAAGCGTAATCCAAGGGAATCAAAAAGCACACGTGGATTAATATGGAGAAAAATTATTTGGAGCATTAAATGTTAAAGAAAGCATGAAATGGATAAACGAGAAATCTCTAACTTACCATATTGCTTAGGGATTTATGTGCTTCTCTGCTTAACTACAGGCTAATTCATGGGCTTAGGCTTGGTTTCTCTTGAGTTTAGAGTTAATCTTATGGTACATTTAAGAACCCATACCAGGGTTACAGCACATGTGAAGTTTGAGAGAGCTTGTTGAAACAGTACATTTAATGCAGTGTGGAGCTGGGAATAGAGATGGTGTGGTGATGGCTACTACCATGATGTTAGACTGTACTTGGAACTGTCTCATGGAAACTGAGCTGACCATGACATCCTCACTTGTACAGACTTGTGATTGAGATAGTTTGTCATCACAAGTGGCATTGTCGCTAAAACTAACTTGGGAAATAGTGAAAAAGAGTTGCTGATCGTCTGTAAACCATATTTACACACACAAAATGGAATCTTAGGAAGGTAGTTACTAATAACCCACTTAGTACAGACCCCCAACTATTGTTTCCTTGCATCAGAAGGAGGAATGTAGCCTGCTGTTTACAATCTCCTAGTACATAATATACTAAGTTTTTCTGTTTTTTGCATGCATCTGTGGGTGGGTAGATGACTGAGAGAAGCCATTCCTTCTAAATTAATTCAAAATGACTGAAGTTAACTTCATAGGGAAATGAACTGTGGAAAAGAATTTTGGCACAAAAAAAAATGCTAAAATATGTCTGACAGATTTTTCTTTAATGTCCAAGCACAGCTGAACTATAATAGGGTGAGTGATTAACTATGATTAAGAGATGATGTCATTATTTTTTTTAGCATATAGGAAAAACCACATTTACTCAATGCAAAGGAATTTATAACTGACTGACTGATAGAGCCTTGCCTGTCCTCCAGTGCACAAAAAGCATCAAAATAACTCCAAAAGAGGAAGAATAATGAAAGATGCTTTACCCTGAAGGAGATTTCACACCATTTTCCCTTGATGAGGGAAAGCTTACCCTAATCATGTAACTTGCTTCTCTTCCAGGAAAAACAATGAAAGCCATTAGCCTAATGTCCCTTCTGTGACATATTGAAGAAGCACAGGATTGTCCCCAGAGGGCATGGGGGGCCAGCCCTAGGGAGACAAGAAGAGGCAGCCACATGCCCTTACGGATCAGCTAAGAGTGGTTAAATCTGCCTCTTGTCATCAGTGGCATCATCTAGGCAATAATAGACAAGAGCTTTATGAAATCAAATCGCCTCGCTCCTTGTTCTCCATGTTGCTGAACTCCATATTTCTTTTCTTAAATAATATGCTCCAGTGACAGGAATTTGTCCAAATCTCTTCACAGAGTGGTGCCTAGTTGGTGGCTTTGCCACAAGCCCTGATAAAGCAAGTAGCAATGTTTTCTTTATAGCAGACCAAAGATCAAATACATTTACATTATCTGTCCATAGCTACTCTTCTCCCTCTTCAGAGATGATATACGTAGCCCAGCTTGCACCCAGTGAGTGGCAAGGCTAGGTAGGGAGTCCACCCTTAGACACCAGAATCTCACATTCTCAAGAGATCAGTGCCTCTGAACTTCATCACAGGGCACACAACAAAGTCCTACTTCAATTTTCAGTGTGTCTGGATTGTTTCATTTCACTTTAGGAAAAGCAAGGGACACAATAATGTATTTCCTAATCCTTGTCTATTTTTATTTATAATTGTTCTGCTCTTCTCACTCCATTGCTCCTATTACTCCAAACAGCAGAATGCAGCCTCTTTTTTCATTCAAGTTAAAGGCGTTTCATAAGATCACAAGACTACTGAAGACATCAACAAAGCCTGTCCAACTTTGCAAGCATGGATTCAACTTTTCTAGCTTAGGCACGCCTCCGATCAACATGGCTGGGGTTAAAAGTCCATCATTTGGGCCTCTGATGTGACTGCTTATGGGGTCACCTGAGAGCACAATCCAGACAACTCTGGAGAGACTTTCACAGAATCTTTCTTCTTTCCTGGCCACACATTTTCCTGAAGTTACAGGAGTCTCAGGTATTGTGATTTCTATTCTTCCAACAAATAACCCAGGTAAGTTTCTCCTAAAACAGCAGGCTATAGCATTTGCAGTAGAACTTTTTTTTTTAATTAACACATCCTACAAATTAACATAGTCCATTGACTGACAGACACCTTTTGATAAAAAAAACGTTATTTACAGTGTTGCATCTGCTAAGAAGAGTGGCCTCATTGATGCATCTGGTCCTTTATTATTGTTTTGTTACATGAGCACTATTCAGACTGCAAATTACTATGGAATGTTACATCATGTTCATCTTTTCTAAATTAACATCCTTCAGTGTGCCTCTTTGGTTGATGCAAGGAGGCACGGATTACAGTCTTTCCCATTGAGTATAACAAGGGGAATACTCTGTCGTAAAATACCAGTCTGGAATGTATTTGGCAGATTTATGGCAATGACTTTGGAAAATGCTGTTTTAGAAAAGTAATTTCCAGCATTCTTTTCAATTCAAACAACTTGGCTGCTCTTGGGAATTTCCTCTTGTTAGTACCAATCTTGACTATATGAACTACAGCTTGGAGCAAGTACTTGGATGTGCAAAAATGAGCTTTCATGAAGGCCATATAAAACAAGCCACTGTCACTTTATAATTGTAAGTAACAGCATCAGATTTTATATTTATTAACTACGCTAGATCCAGGGGAACTTTACATAAAACATCCTTGTGGAGGGTTAAGAGCTGTAGGATGGCTCTGCTCTGTCATGACCCTGAGGCTGATTTACACAGGCTTTGTCCGTGCCACAATTTATTTTAACTTGATGGCCAAGATCAGTACTGAGACAGCAATAACATAGCTATCGTTGCTAAATGTCTTTTTTCCTTAGGCATTCCTGTCTGGGCGGCTGAGAAAACTTGAAGAGAAATGCTGTCCAGGTGGAGAAGGGAAACAGAGTAGGAACAACAAAAATAGTGTATCAGACAGTGACCATCTTAAGCAGAAGCAGCCATTTAAGCCCACCCTGGGGCTGGCCTGCAGAACCAAAAGAAGCTGAATGTGCTGGGATACTTAAGAAGAGGATTCAAGCTTATCTTTAAAATGTATGATTGATACCTGAAATTGTTGTTGAATTATGCAAACAAAAGCTATTCCATGGCCCTAACACTGCTGGAAACAAAACCTTTCCCTTGTTTGGAATTATTTAAATTAACCAAGATGTTTCTTTAAATACATATATATCATTTATAGAGACTTCTCTGTCATATTAGGTTACTCTAAGGTTTGAGGACAATATGCAGATGTTTACCACTGTAGTTCTGTCTGGAGTTAACAGGAGTCTGCATGGTTAAATATCACTCATTGTTTTGACAGTATATAATGCCCTTAATTCTTCACACACAGATCAGATGTTGGTAGTGGAAAACATCTGTTTCTGCTCATATATTATAGAAAAAAAACTGCCAAAGATTAGAAATTGGTAGCAGTGTTGCAAAATTCTGTTTCAGAACTTAAGCAATCATAATGGTAGGAGTCCCTTCTTTTCTGGGTTTCCCTTGCTTTACATTTTTTTAATATTTTAACTATTGTTTAATTTTCTTTTTAAATTAAGCAACAACAGATATTCTTGCAAACACAGAAGAAATATAGTTTGTAGTTCAATTGTTTGAAACTTTGAACAGGAAAATAAGATCTTTGAAGGTCCATTCAGTCCAATTTAGGAGTATCAGCTTATTTCAGCTTGTCACAGGGCATTAGGAGAGCAGCAGCAGCAGGAACTGAATCACATCACTCAGTGGGAGAAAATCTCCAATTTGTCCTCTAAGCAAAATGGATATATCAGGTAGATGGCAATTTCTGTTGTAAGATTTCTGTTGTAAGACACGCACACACTCTGTGCAGACACAAAACAGCCGAGGCCTTGCCCCATGACTCAAGGGAGCATGATGCTCACTCCAATACGCAACACATTCACATCCATCCAGACTTCCAGCTATAGTATTCCCTCCTCTGGCCCAGTCTTCTGCATGGGGTCAGACCTCTGAGCAGGTGTGCCCTGATGAACTATTTTTCTGTGTTTTATGGATTTCTAAGTTGGATGGTCAGAAAAAGCTACTAATGGCCTTATTAAAACATTGGACCCCTCTGGCATGGTCATTAACCCTTCAGGAATGAGGTCCCAGTCCTTGAGGCAGCCCTGGCTCCACTGGGTGATAAGGCAAGGACTCACAAGCCCAAGGAATTGCATCTTTTTTTTTTATTTCCCCAGTGAAAATAATCATGAGCACTAAAAATGTCAGTCTGTTTGATTGAACTAAAACTGCACTTCTCAGTAGAAAAAATATTCTGATGGAAAATTTCTGGCCAGCTCCAGTAACTTCTGCTTGTGACTGAGTCGGTTTTTCTTTCTAGCTTTTCCATGTGACTTCTGAATTCCTTTTTTATTAAGTTCTCTCTTATATCACAGTAAAATTGCTCTCACAACAGTGGTAGTTTCATTTTACGTTCTTTTCCACATGTTTGTCATGGATACCGATTCACTAAATTAAGGCTTTTCAGCAGTAGCCTAGTCAGTTTGGAATCGAATGGGAAAACTCCAGGGTCTTGCCTTCAATATTTATCTGGATTGTTTAAACAATTTAAAATCACATCATTATAAAACATATGCTCTGCTTGTCACAAATGGTGGTAATTTAATTTAGTACAGCCACCCAGGTTGTATATTTTTATAAATATTTAACAAAATAACTTCACAAAAATGCTCGTGCTGTTTGTCTTACTAACGTTTCAATGTTACAAGACTGGTAATTAACATAATAAAACTATAATTATAGCAAGCAAGAAATTAAACATCTGATTAGAGGTACCTTCTGTGATTAAGCCAGGTATTGCCTCCTAGATAAGATTTTATTTGCAGATAAATACCTTCCTGTGTGTCCTTCACTCCTTTTTCCACCTAATGCTACTGTATTGTACTTATAGGAAGAAAAAATTGCTACAGATGACTGAGGAAACACTGCATCAGCCCAAACATTTTATGTCTTTTTTTTTTTTTTCCTGTATCTGATTCCTATTCAGTACTAGAGTCATATTTACAGCAGATGTCATTTGGACATTTTTCATGTAGGGTAGAAGGTTATCATGTAGATAACCCCAACTAGATGTAATAATGCACATACCTCAAATTATTGCTTATATAATGCCTTGCCTTCAGAGAGGAAACAGACCAGTGAAGGTAACTGGGAACATCTCCTGGATAAATAAGCTGCATTCTTTTATTCTAATTCAAAACCAAAATGGCTTGTGTAATTTCAGATCTATTCGTATACTCAAGCAAGCTGATATCTCCATACATCTTGGGCAGCTACTGGCACTGAAGCCTTTACCTCGGACTATTTCCACCTAGTTCCATTTCTGATTCAAGGGTACGTGACATGCCCAGACCTTTGTGTTACCAAATTGTTCCTGTTTTTTCAGACCATGTAACTTCATCCTAATTTCTGTTGATAGCAACCATAATAGTATCTAACAACAACTCTGACACAACCTCTGAACATACCAGAAAAAATATTATATACCAGAGACCCCGAGCTGCTTCTTTTTTTATTGCATCCTCCAGAAATCAGCCCACTTTACCACTGACATACAATAGTCTCTTTGTTCTTCACTGACTTAAAATATAACTTTCATTTATAAACACTTTCTCTGCTCAATTCTATCTAAAGGATTTAAGCCTTCTTTTCCCCATAGTCAGCAGGAAACAAATTTGGTACTGATTAAGAAATACTCCCAGTACTTTTATGTTCTTACCCGAGACCAATATATAGAGTATTGGTTACATTTTCTTTTCTTTCTCTGTGATAAGAGAATAATTCTTCAGATATGCTTGGCAAAAGTTACAAAAGTCATGTTTGCATGCTATAAAAAAGTTTAGCTAGCAAGTACATTACACTGCAGACATAGAAAAGAGTATATTAAATTAACCACAAGATTTCCAAAAGCACTCCAGGGATATTAGGCTGTATCTCTAAACAGCTCACAGCAGTTAAAGACGTGGTCAAAAACAAGTTTGAAAATTTCATATTAAATATTCGACTAGAAAGTAATTGTTCTTCTGAGTTGGAATATAACATACCAGAATTCCTCCTTTCGTATGAAATAAAATAAATATTAGTAATAACCCATAACTGTTTTCCTGAAATGCCCTAACCCTTTCCAAAAGCCTTCCTTTGTCTGTCAGGATCCAACCATTCATGTAAATGGAGTCCCTCACAAAGCTCTTTCCCATTTGGTCTTTGTTTACATCAAGCTTCCGGTTACCAGAATCTCTGCGGCAAGGTCTTGTGCAAAGCATCCCTGTTGAGTTGTGAAAGAGAGCTCTGCAACTGCATTAAACTGATACTGAAAACAATGTAAGGGGAAATAAATAAAGAGGAAAGAAGTATACCCTGAATTTATCTACTTATATGAACTAAATGACAATATTCTTGCGATTTCAATAAGTCAATTAAAATACCATATACAACTAGATTCTGTACATATTTCAGCTCCTAGGCTCACTTGAGTTTATGATCCTGAGACTATCAAATTAAAACTAAAATCTAGTGAAACTATTCATTCTCTAACAAACCATCCAGATTTATTGTTGTTTTATATAACTAAAGTGTCTCAGTTAGATCCAGGCACCTTCAGGGAATTTTATCCCACTCCCAAGGTGAATAGGAATGAAAATGCTAGCAATCTCAGCCCCCCAAATCCTCCAGGCCATGTGGAAAAGTGGAACGATGTCTTTTCCCTGGATTTTTTGAAGAAGTACACAGCTATGCACTATAGGGTGGGACAGTTTAGATTCTCTCAGAACATAGTTTAAGGTAAGTCAGAAGAAAGCAGGAACAAAGAATTGCTAACAAGAAAGGAGAAGTATTGGTAAAACTAATCTGAAAAAGGACATTCCATCCCTTCTACTCATTTCCCCTAGAAAATGTCACCAAAATGAAAATAGAATTCTCTTATTTTTTTAAATTAAAACTTTCTGAAGAAGATGGGCAATTACGTTGTATTGTTTGAAAACAGCAATTCCTCTTGCATAAATATTGCTATACTCAAATGGAAGTTTTAAATTCAAGTGCTTCACAATTTCCCCTGCTTTGTACAGGCTGAACTGCTGATTTGCCTGCGCCTTCCTTAGTGTCTTTTATATCATTTAGTGTTCTCCCATCTTGAAAGAAGGTGTTTGCAAGGCAGGAGCCTTTGTTCTAGCACATCACTGGAAACATAAGCTAGGTAGTATCTATGCTTATTTGAGCATGAGGAGCTTGAAGTCAAACCACACCTTTTGAGGAGGCCAGAAAGATCTATCCAAATAGAAATAGTTCACTTCAGCTGCTGAGAATGCATTTGCCCTCTCATTCCCCTCTGAAATGGTTTAAGTATTGGCAAATTCATTTTACAGAAAGTCTAGTTAAGAAGAAATCAGCTCCAGATTCTAAAATCCTAACAGTGACCAAACTTTATTTTTCCACAAGCCCCACAGAAAAATTACTCTTGTTTTAAACATTTTCAGGAAGACCAGAAGAAGCATGAGTATTTGGGCATTATATCCTCCAGATGGATCTGGTTTTGCTGAAGTTAACAAATCAAACTTAATTCAGTATGTGCCTAGCTTTGATTCTGTTGCTTTAAATATACTCTTCATAATAATAGATGAAACAAGTATTGTAATGTATTGAACAGAAGATGCAAGTTCATCTTTTCTTCAAACTGCAGAAGCAGTTTGATGGCTCGGAAGCTAAGATACTAAGCTAGATACAGAGCTAAGATACTAAGTCCTTTCTTATTTCCCACATGCACAAATTATTTATTGTTGTAATTGATAGAAACAATCCAAAATGCCTTACCTTCCTGGTGTTGCTGTGTTATGCTATATTGTATGAGCACGAGCATAATTACAATATACT
The DNA here is from genome assembly GCA_013399435.1 of Arenaria interpres. NCBI lineage: Eukaryota > Metazoa > Chordata > Aves > Charadriiformes > Scolopacidae > Arenaria > Arenaria interpres. Next base: position 35,229 of record VXAK01008455.1, read on the forward strand.
TCATTTAGTAGAGAAAAAGAAAAATTTGCAGTGAAGTGGAAAATACACATCATAGAATATAATAAAGAGGAAACCTACTTTGGTTTCAATTTTACGCTGCACTTTCAGATCAAGAACTTCCTAATCTGCATTGAAAGAAGATACAAAAATCAAGGACTGTTACAGTAATAGATGAATGACTTGACAAAAAAAAAAAAACTTACTATCAGAAGTGATGCTTTTTCTTTCACAGAAATATTCCCAAATTCATTTGGCTTAAAATTTGTATCTGGGTAAAATATGCCCTCGGGTATAAATATCCATATTCTATCCCAATAACTGAAATACAACTCTGTATAGCACCCCTCCTTCACTGGAGGACAGGAGAAACCTCATTTCTATGGGGTTGTAGTTGACACTTCTAGACTTGAAAGCTGTGCCTATATGAAGAAAACCTGATTCTGCATGGAGTATCAGAGCACACTTAACCTTGGCAGGTCATCCAGGAACAGGGGCCACAAAAGGAGCAGATAAATATCCCCACCCTCTGCTATTTCTCTAACGCAAGATCATAAAAAGGATTGAGCAAATATTTTTCATGCAACCAATCTTCAAATCAAGGAAGGCTGAAGAAGAGCCGTGTGCTATCCAGAAGATGAAAGGGCAGACTTATGTAATATGGGAAAAAGACAAACAACGCTACTAGCTATTGGTTCAATGTTGTATTCAGTCCCCAAAATAATTAAACTATGCTAACAAATAATTTGTGCTACTGTAGGCCTCTCAGATTCTAGGACTTTCATTTTAAATTTCTGAAATCCCAGAAAGATACTACTTAAAAGAAGGCAAATAATTTGGAGTGCTCTTCCGCATGCCTTGCTCATGAAAACAAAAACCTTGGTTTTGGAGATGAAAACTGGAACCACATGAAACCAACAAGAAAAGTAAACATGAAAATATTATACATCTGGCTTTTGGGGATTAATGCTGTGGTCAAAGAAGATTTTATTGTTCACACTGCTAGAGTTGTTCGTGTTGTAAGAGAGGACATTCCTGACTATGAGTTATTTGCAATACATAAACGAATTGCTGAAAATGGGAATAGAAACCTTGTCATCTTTTCCCCAAGAAGCCTTTTAGTAGAATTGGATGAGCCGTTAAAAATTAAGGCTCTGTTTACTACATGTCATTTTCGCTGTTAGAACTGAACCACAAACCAATAATGATCTTGCAGAATTTGCTTGTTATTCATCACTGTTCACTGACACTTGTCCAAACAAATTACTGCCTATGGATTATCTGAAATGTAAGGTTATTATATGCACATAATTACATGTGATAGATCACTCAAGTCACATGTTATTTAGATGTTAATTAGATGATCTCTTTTTCATAAAATTGAGCATACATGAAAATCATTTACCTTTAGAATCTCCTAAGTGATTAGACAGAGATCTAATTCTATGCATATTTTTTGTTTGGGGTGTTTTTTTTGTGTTGCAGGGGAAAACATACTAACTAGAGACTGCTTTGCTGGTAATATATGGAGACCTCGGATTTCAAAGCTCGTTCCGGTTTGAGCGAGCTGCCTAACAAAATTTTCATTTCCTTTTCCCTTGAAAAACAAGTCTCAAGTAATAGGGGAGACATGTGCTTGATGCAGTTCATATAGACTGTCCACAGAGCCTGTTCTCACTTCGATTGCTTATATGTCTATGCAGGAATTACTACATCCTTCCTTGAGAGCACACTATTTCAGACACCTGTTTCATGCCTGGCCTGCTGCCACTGGCCTTGATATTAACTTGAAGAGTCATACCTAATGCTGTTCTTAACTTTGCTCATTTTCCATCTCACTACACATGCCATGCATTAAAAACCTATACGTAGTGATTACTGGTCTAATAGGTGTAGCCCAGTAGTGGTAACTCTAGCAGTGGTTACTAGTTCCAGTGGCTGTAGCCCAGAGTCCTGCTGGAGCCCTGGGAACCCCAGACAACAGCCATCCATACTCATCTCTTCCTGCAAGTCAAAGTTTCAGAAGAAAAGGAAAACCTAGACAAATGTTAGCTTTAGGATTACGTCTACAACAAAACAATATCCCAAAACATGGTTCCACTGGTGACTGGGGGAAGACTTTTCAGTGCCTATTTATTTCCTCTTTTCAGTAATCACCTTGAGGATGGGATTTAACTTTGGATCTGCTCCATGGATCTGAAAGGGTTACAAATGGTTTATACTTGGAGTTCCTTACAGTTGTGGGACATTATATTTATTTTAAAGTTACTATAAGCAGTCTGTTTCGTCAGCATTTCTTTCTGCTGTCTTTAACTTTCATCTATTCAGGCAAAACATTCACTTCAGTCAATGATACTTTTGTGGAAGAACTAAAAGTATGAGCCCAACATGTGGTTTGATGAAGTTAGACTTCCTTCCAGTAAGTTACAATGGTGTATCTATCCTGCAGATGTAAAAGAAACACAGTTTTCTTTCTTTTTGGTATGAAGAAAATAGAAGAAACTTTGTAAGTTCCTTAACTTAAAATAATGAAGGCCAAATCCTAGTAATCATTTAAGTGAATATGTCATTTACATCTTTTCTATGGAGGGTCAATTTGATATTCAAAATCTTGATTTTGATATTCAAAATCAAAATCTTTCCAACACGATTTAAGCTAAAACTATTCTGACACAAGGATTTCAATGTATTTCTTTAAGTATTCTCTATCTCTAGTATTTATTCTTTGTTAAATAAAACATTCAGTGGCTACCTGCTGTGGGCATTTCCTCTGATTTTTCAGGGTAATTTCCAACGTTATATGTTTATTATATTTGTATGGGATAGTGATTGTAGCATAAGACATTACTGAAATACAATTATTTTTAGACGTCAGGGAGTTATGCATTGTTCCTGACTGCATCTGTTAAGATCCTGTAAAAACTGAGCCAGATGCTGCGTGGTATGCAAACACTCTGAGTTGCAGAGATCATATGTGCAAAGACTACAAAAATACTCTCTAAAAAGTAACTGTGATTATGATCAACACGACAGGCAGCTAAGATTGAATTCTGTCCATTTAAATTGCATAATCCACGCAAGTTTATGGGAAAACTTCAGCTGTCACCAAAACTAACCCTACTTGTGGCAAAATTGCTCTCAAATATTTAATGTCAGCAACCACTGCAAGTGGAGAGGAAACATTTTGGAAAGATAAAAATATATGTCTATTGCTCAAGGAGTGATTGGAAATAATTCACAATACCACATTCTCAGCTAGTGTACATTAGTCTAACTCCACTGACCTCTCATCCCCCACTGTCCCTCAGGCATATAATATTTAGCTTTGAGACATGGAATAAAAGTCAGCAGTCTGCCTAACAAACTGTATTGCTGCACCTTAAAGTTTTTAATATATGATCTGCATGATTTACTACGGTGCATTTCTTTACAAGTCACAGCTCATTATAAGCTCTGCTGGCTGTTACAGCCTAAGATGGCAAATAGTCACTCCTCCACATGCATCTATTGAAGTCAGACCCTGCGCTCGACTGATTAGATCCAGAGCTGCAATTTTGATCCAAATACCGGAACTATACATGACACTTCCTTTGTGCTTATGAATCTGTCCTTCAGATATCACCCCAGACTTAAACAGGCCGTTCCCCACTCGGAAGTAGCACAGTGCTTGCTGCATTGTCTCTATTCAGTGACTACAGCTCTTGTTGAAATACAGTTTGCCACGTTGCAGATTTGAAAAGATGCATAGGCACCAGTTTAAACTCTTCTAAAGGAGAGTATTTCCACTTTCATAGGCGTATGTGTTTGTGCATACATCCATACCTACAGCTGCATCTCTATCTACATTCCACATCTATGTTCATGTATTTAAAGGACTTATTACAGTAACAGAACTCAAAAAATAAATGTAAGTGAAATGGTTTTTTTCAAGATTACATTTTTTTGTGTGTTCTGAAACTCTTATGTTTTGTACAAATGAATATGAAAACGAAGGAAAAACAACATTACTTGGCCTAATTACCTATTGCTTATACTTAACAGTAAGCAGGCATAAAAAATGTTTAACAGAAAAAAATTGAAAAGTTAATTTCAGAATTCAGTTTCTAGAAGAACAAACCAATAAAACAAGCTTCAGGGAACACTAACATTTGCACTGAGGTTTCCATCAGTCAGCTTGTTCTTTTAAACATGGAAACATTTGAAAAGTTTTAATTCTTTTCCCTTGTGGAAAGCAGCCCTCTGCTACCAGTAACTTTGGGGATTGTTTTATTCTTTTCTATTAACCTACCATAAGCCTGAAGTTTAACAGTCTTTGCAGTCTCCTAATGATTTCAGAAGCACTGGGTCACCCTTGCTACAGAAAAATCTCACAGAAATTTCTTTTAAAATATTTAGCATTTTATGGGTATATCAAACAGAATGACCATGAACACTGTACTCAAGTATCTTTACTGGAGCAGAATTGTGCTACTGGACTGACACATGTGGCTTCCTTAATTTCAAACCACCAGCCTCTCCTGGAAATACATAAAACTAGTGCTACTCAATTTCACAGTCTTCATAAACTGCATCTAATTACATTTTCAGGACCTAAACCATGAAAGATGAACAAGCAGCCAACACAATGTGAATATTCAAAAGCTGAAAAAGGAGACAACAAAAGTCTAAGTTTTGGATTATTTATTTCAAAAAAGTAGAAATCACTGGTCTTGAAAACTGGAAGTAAATAAAAGACTGGATCTGAACAAGAAGATGGAAAAGCAACGCAGACATCTCTGCACATGATCCAGATGGGTTCAGAAGGCTGGAACTGTATTCATGCAGAGATATACCCAACTCTCAAGCATGCCAATATATAAAAATTTGTTTGATTGTTGGGCTTGCTTATGTAAGGCTTATTTACTGTTTCAGATAAGCTATAACTTTGAAAACGACTAAGTGGCAAAATGGTCAAAATTCTCTGGAACAGATAAAATTATTGCAAGCAAATTAATCCTTTAACTTATTTTTTTTTTAAACTGATGGCTGCCTTTGTAGCTCTATATTTTCATACATTTTTTGTCTGTAAAGACCTTTACTCTTGACTTTGAAAGTTTTGCTGTAAACTTACGAATTGCTGGGATATGAGAGGGGATATTCAGTGACTTGTTCCTCATAGTAATTGCTATACATTTATAGCAGAAACAAAGTTTGTTCAGAAAGAGATGTACAATATTACACTTCATTCTACTTAACATGAAGAAAAAATGTAATTTCTTTTTACAAAACAGAAGGTTGATGATACTGATATGATACAGTAAAGACATTATAACACACTGTATCATTTCAAAATAAGAAGATCTTGGGAAAACTCATTAAAATAGATAATCTTTTTTTCATACATTGTGCCAAGTATTTATGTAATCGTATTTTAAGTATATATGCCAGAATTTTTGTGGGGGGTTTAATTAGAAGATCAATTTTCATTACCCAGAAAACCCAAAAAAAAAAACCACACTGCAAAGCACATGAATCTGATTCTATCTGATGATTATGCTTCAGTCTTCACACAGTCTCAGACAAATACACAGATGGGCAAAATTGCGGTATCGTTGAAAACAATGGAAAAACTCCATTAGCTACTAAAAGAGCTAGAATTTCAAACTCAGTCAAACCTTAAATAATGAATAGTATGGGCAAATCTCTGCTTTATTAAGTGAAATGCCAAATGGCTTTTACGTTTACTGAGGGTTACAGACACATGGCCCGTTACTGAAGATGTTCAGCATTTGTTACCTCTAGATCTGAATTTGTTTTTCTGAGACATATAAAATTTTGTCTTAGCTACACAAAATACATATTCAACATCTTATTTTTATCCATCTGTGATGACACTTAGATTCTGTTTTAACTTTTCTCTGAACTGCCTTCTGCAATCTCAGTAAGCAGAAACAACATTTTTTAGATAAGCAACACTCATTTCTCAAAACAGATATTATGTCTTATTATCCCACAGGCATGTCTGTGATGCAAACTGCATGCTCATTTATGGTCAGTTTGTGTACATGAAATAATCTTGACTGTGAGAATAAAGAGAGAACTATGATTCAGATATGTCTCAAGAAAATGGTTCAGTTATTTTTGTTCTCTCATTTGTGATAGATTAATGCCCGTATAAATTTTTATATAGAATTTAAAATTCTATCATATATGGCTTAAGAGGATGCTTAAATATAGATGTGGGGTTTCTATTAATATATCTTTTCACTTACTCTAAAATTATGATAGAACATAAAAATACAACTGTACTCTGCCTAAAATAAGAAAATCCTTTGTTATTAAAATTATGATGCATTTTCATTATGTAATAAATACTATGCTGTAGATTCTTCACTTACCTTATCTAAAATTGATACAAATTCACATATTTAGGACAAGATCCCTAGCCTGTTTTGAACTTTTCAATCCTCTGTACAGCCCAGGGAGGATTTTCATGAGGAAGGCACGGTAGGGAAGGGTTATCAGGCACAAGATTACAAGATATAATACTGAGCTTGTAATAGCTGCAAACCCCAGGGAGATACCTGTGTAACCATGACCTGGATCATTTGCTTATATATCATATGAGAAATTCCACATCACTTTAAAGTCTGGAAAAACCAAATAATGTGTGTTTTTATTTCTAATTAGTTATGAAGAACTAGCTTGACTCTTCTGCAGGTACTAGACCTTAATTAAACCTTCTTTCATTATGACTCTCATGGTAAGTGGAGGCAAAAAAAGTAAATTAAAAACGCTAAGTCAAGTTTTAGGAAATAAAGAGAATTAAATAGAGAACATTTACGCGATATTTACATGATATGATAAATCCATTCACTTACACCTTGAATATTGCCCTGAATACTGATTATACCTCTGATCTTACAGCTCTAGACTGAGAGCAGTATTGTGGAATTGGAAAGGGTCTGGAACTTTGTGATGGGTTGACCTTGTCAGGCTGCCAGACACACACCCAGCTGCCCTCTCCCTCTCCTCGAACAGAACAAGGGGAGAAAGTATGATGAAAAATCTTGTGGGTCAGGATAATGACAGAGCAATCACTTACTGTTGTCAGGAAAAGAAGAACTGACTTGGGGAAAAATAACACGAGTTAAAATAGATTTGGAGAGTGAGAAACAAATTAAAACACCACCTTACCCACCACGACAACTTTTTTCCCTAGCTCAACTTCACACATTAATTCCCAGGTCCTCTACATCCCCCACCCACACTGAAGAGGTGCAAGACAGAGAATGTAGGGTTACTCTGAGTACATGACAGACCTTACCTGCCTCTTCTTCCTTCTCACATTTTCCCCCAGCTCCAGTCTGGGTTCCTCTCCATGGGCCCCAGTTCTTGTCAGAAGAACCTTCAGTGGCTTCTCCAGAGCCACAGTTCCTGTCAGCAGAACATGGAACAGCATGGGTGCAACCACTGTCAGGACTACTGGCTACAGTGTGGGCTCTCTGGGGCCACAGCTCCTGTCAGAGGAACCAGTTCCAGCATGGGCTGTCCAGGGCCACAGCTCCCATCAGGAGAATCCACTCCATCATCAGCTCTCCATGTGCCACAGTTCCTGTCCCAGAATGAGCTGTCCAGGGCCACAGTAGCTGTCAGGAGAAC
>VXAK01008458.1:5493-20144 GCA_013399435.1 Arenaria interpres
GGCCACGAGGATGATCAGAGGGATGGAACATCTCTCCTATGAGGACAGGCTGAGAGAGCTGGGGTTGTTCAGCCTGGAGAAGAGAAGGCTCCGGGGAGACCTTATAACAGCCTATCAATACCTGAAGGGAGCCTACAGAAGAGCTGGAGAGGGACTCTTTGTCAGGAAGTGTAGTGACAGGACAAGGGGTAATGGTTTTAAATTGGAACAAGAGATTTAGATTAGATATCAGGAAGAAATTTTTTACTATGAGGGTGGTGAGGCACTGGAACAGGTTGCCCAGGGAGGTTGTGGATGCCCCATCCCTGGAAGTGTTCAAAGCCAGGCTGGATGGGGCTTTGAGCGACCTGTTCTAGTGGGAGGTGTCCCTGCCCACGGCAGGGGGGTTGGAACTTGGTGATCTTTAAGGTCCCTTCCAACTCTAACCATTCTATAATTCTATGATTCTATGATTCTATGAAAATGAACTTGTTATGCAAAGTTGTTCATATTTATTTACAACTCTAGCATATATTCATAAATTAAATCCATAGTTCAACATTGAATCTGACCCTTTGGAATTACAGAATTGTCTTATTTTTTAGTCCAAGTATTCAGAATAATTGTGCAGTTGCATTACAAACATTTTTGCTGGACGTAGGTGTCAGGATTTTGCCAGCTAGGATGCTGCAGGGAAGAGAAGGGGCCAGGAGCTGCCCCGTGCCAAACACAGCCAGTTCCAGGCAATTCCAGTGGACTCACCGCAGGACACATCTGAACCCCTCAACAAAGATGTTGACATCTCTGGGAAAGTGTGTTTAGGAAAGGGTAAAATACCTGCTGTTTTTTGAGTGAGGCGACTGCAGAAACCTGCAGAATTGGAGTGAGGTGACTGAGAAAAAAAAAAAGAGAGAAAAAATCCTGGAGACACCAAAGTGAAAGAAAAAGGGAGGAGGTGTTCCAGGTGCCAAAGCAGACTCCTTTGCAGCCTGTGAAGAAGACTGTGCTGGAGCAGATATCCACACTGCAGCCCATGGGAAGGACCCTATGCTGGAGTGGGTGGATGTTTCCCGAAGGACTGAAGCCCGTGGAGGACACACGCTAAAGTAGGAGAAAAGTGTGAGGAGGAACAAGTGGCAGAAAAGGGCTATTATGGATTTACTGCAACCCACCTGTTCCCCATCCACCTGTTCTGCCTAGGGGGGAGGAAGTAGAAGAGTCAAGAAGGAAACAATTGAGTAGGGAATAAAAAGTACCATGAGTTTTTCCATCTTACTTTTTGCTTTTTTTTCTTACCATCCTATTCTATTTTTACTTGGCCATAAATTAAACTGATCACCCCCAAGTCGACTCTGTTTTGTCCATGATGGTAGTTGGTAACTGATCTCCCTGTCCTTATCTCGAACCATGAGTTTTTCCATCTTATTTTCTCCCTCTGTCCTGGGAGAAGTTGGGTGGGTGTCTGGCAGCCCACAAGGGTCTACCCACCACAGTATTTTCAGCCACTGATTAATAAATGGAAGCATGGTTAATAAACAGTATTCTGAACTAGTAATTACAGCCCGGCTGAAATTTGTCCTTCTGATATCACTACAGGTTTTTCAAGTGTAGGTAGTGGATATAGAATGGTAGATTACCAAGTATGTGTGTCTCTTTATCAAAGCTTAATACATAATACTGTAGCTGTGATTTATTCCAAATCATACCTCTTTCTGGCTAATTATTGAGATTTTTTGTAATATTTTATATGACTAATACCCAATAGCTGTTTAAAATATAAGCATTTGACTGAAAAAATCTAGGTCTGAAAAGCAAAATGTAAGTAGTTAATTATATTTCCTTTTTCCTTAATTCAATGAATATCGTAATTTAAGTCCTGTTCACTGGCATAGACATCTGGAATTACAATACCAAAATTGATCTGCCTTAACAAAAAATCTTAAAAGATAGAAAAATCTATTATTATTTTGTGTATGATAGTAGGGAATATTTTGTGAGCCTTTTACAAGCATAAAATAAATTGCATTCACTCCTTCAAAGTGAATATTCAATATTTTCTAAAATTGTGTTTTCAGGGTCTCCACTGATAAACTTGTTTATTAGGTATCTGTAGAGTAACTACAACAATGATAAAGGATCATTCTTCATATTTCTGGCATATTTTCTTGAGAACAACTATGACATGAAGTCTGTCTTGATTCACTAGGATACATTTTTAGAATAAAAGCCGAAATAATTAGTAGATTCTGTTAAATGAGGTATGGAAATAATCAACAATTAATCAAAACAAAGGAAATTAAATCAAGTATTTCACAATCTTTTTTCAGATGTAAAAGCTAGAGAACTAAAGCTTTCTATTTTCTCCCTATTTATCATTATCTACACAAATCTAACCAGCAGTTGCCTTTATTTTAAGTACTATCATATAACTTTTGTTCTCTTAGAGGATTGCTGTGGTCCCTTTCACTTATGAAATGTAATTTCCTCTGTATGCTAGACTTCTGTTGATTTTTTTTTGTGCTCATTAAGTTGAAAGCTGTATGTGTTCAGAATGCAAGCAGTAATACATGTTTCCAAAAACCCAATAGTAACCAGTTGCATTATTTAATTATACTGTTTCCCACTAATTGTTTGCTAATATGTCTTGCTAAACATGATAGTGACCCATCTATTTTCTTATTTACTTTTAGACTTATCTCCAAACCAGATACATAGTATTCTTTGATAGACATGACACATTTCCATACAATGAAGACATTGTAATTTAGTATCTGCAACAAATGAAATTAAAAGTATGATTCCTTTGGTAATTTTTTATGCCATTAGAATTCACTATAATTTGTATGAAATGAGAAAGACAGAAACATGCAAAAAAGAGGTGAAAAGAGGTTAATAATGGAAGCTACAATATTTCATATTTATGATAAGAATTTTACCTTTTTTTTTGCAAGGGAGATGCACACAAATGGTATAACCTATGCAGACAGATTAATGGAGCAGGGATAAGCCAGACCAATGCCTCAGAAGGTTCAGTAAGAACAGCTGGGAAACTACCTCAGATATGAGCATAAAACAGTGCTGTCTTTCCATTTGACCATGCCATTTGACATTTGACCTCAAGAAAAAAAAAAAAATGAAGAGAGAAAACCAGCCCACTATAACAAATGACCAGATGTGATATCCGTGGGTTTTTCACAAGCTTTCTCTGGTTGGATTTCTTTTCTAATGACAGGTGGGACCACCTGATTCCTTAGATCTTTCACATTCTCCCTGTGCTTTCATTCTAATTTCCTTCTACAGTTTCCGTGCTTATTCACAACTCTTCTCCCCCTACCATTTTTTTTCTTCATTGTAGCTTATTTTCTCCAAATCCAGAGAAACCATAGCAATAAAACTAATTGTGGAGCTATGATTTTTTAGTTCTACCACCTGTTGTCATCAGTCTATTATGTTCATCTGTCTTGCTCTCTTGCACCACCCTTTCTTCAACCCTTATACTCTTTATTCAGCAAGCAGTAGATAGCAAAACAAGGTCTATAAATCCTTCTATAATTAATATATAATAATAGTTATAATAACTACATAATTTGCTGATAATAACAGCATATAAAATATATAAATCTGATAAGTAAATTGCAGAAATAGCTTCATGTTTTCAAAACTTGGCTATTGGCTCGGCTCATAGTAGGACAAGGCAGGAGGTATAATATCTGACACTTTATTTTACTGCATTTTCTCTATCTTATATGAGAATTATTTGAGCAACCATATTAACAGTTAGCTCCCACAGATGATAATATGTGTAGGTCAACTAAGAAAAGGTCTGAATCTCAAATTGTCAATTAAATATATTCAATACTCTGTTAATAGCTTTTCTGATGTTACCATACATATTTTAAGAGCACTGAAGAAAGATAAATAGAGTAAAAATATTATTCTTAAATTAAAAAAACCTATGTCCTTGCTTCAATGAAGTTAGAGTTTGTTCCTGACTACATCAGGAAAACAGAAATAGATCTGAACAGGGGTAACATGTTAAGGTGGTCTTTTATTTAATCATCTGATAATCTATGTAATATTACCAGATAATGGATTTTTTAATGCCTAAAAATATCTAAAAATACAGGTATCTGCTTGATTCTGCCTGGTACAAGTTACCTGAATGTAGCTGTCTTCCTTGCTTATTATTCTGGAAAAATCAGCAATGATTTTGTGACCGAGACAATAACAGAACTTACCTACTAACAATGTAAGAATTACTGACTCTTAATGCAGAAATGCAATTCTATTTAGGTTCACACACAGACCGACCCATTTATTGTGATAGTTATTTTTACCCTGAAAGATTAATGGAAATTGTGTTCCTTCTTCTGTAGGAAAATGAGTTGTCAATATTACATGAATATATGAGTTGTCCACACCAGAGGTTCATCAACACCAGTTATAACTCTACTGGTGACTACAAGCAGATGCCAGGAGAACAGCCTAAGAAAACAGCAAGCTTCAGTGGCACTTCTCAGGAGACTCATGATGACTATAGATAACTGTTTAATGTCCAAAACAAATGCTTTCAAGAAAAATGTAAGGTCATGTAATCGTTTAAATTTTTCTTCTCCTCTTGCTTTGCTAATACTTCATTTTTTCTTAACCAACATTGAGCTCTGCTCTGTTGTTCCCATAGACATACTTATTCTTCAGTGGTAGAGGACATTTCAAAGATCATTACTGTTTATACAAAATAAGATATTTTTCTCCTATGCATCCTGTATCTGTATCAAATTCCACTTGCTGATGATTTTAGGTTTGACCACTCACCTTCATTTGCTCTTCTATCTTTCAACCAATTACCAATGAGTTCATATCTTCACTGCAACTTAATTTCTTTAAGGACCCCTACAATGTTGCTCTTCTCCAGAGAATTCTTAATTCCTTTTTTTTTAAAAAAAAAAATGTCCATTACTTTTATGGGAAATAGTTTTCTTAAGAAAAAACATGTTGACTCTTCCTCAAAAAAGCATATTCATTCAGGTGGTCAGCAATTCTATTTTCTGTCCAATTTCTGCAGAATCCAAATACAGAGATGAGGCTTCAGGTGCTCAGTTCTGTGGATCTTTCCCCAAATCCTTTTTATAAACAGGTTGCTATAACCTAGCCATCTGGGTCTGGTACTTGAAAAAAACACAAGCACCTGTATGCTACCGTTAATAGCTTGGCACGATCATCTTCTTTTCTGAGTACCATATCATTCTTCATTTTGTTAGGTTTTCCTACACTCTTTCTCATGACAAATCAGGATGGAACAGACCCTTTGACAAGTCTTTCATAAAGCAGACTTTAGTTGCTGGAACTTCTTGAAAGTCACCATATAACCTGGAGGATGTGAGTGCAAAGAGTACATTTGGTGTTGATGGTGCTGTCTTATTGACCTTGAATATACCTTTTGTATCAATGAGCCTATCACAACCTTCCCATTAGTGATGAGTTTGCAGAAAGATTCATTAGTTGAAAATGTGCAAGTTGTATCTCCAAGTCTTCCAGGTGTGTTTGCTAAAATCTTGGCTTTTTTTACAAAACTTTTTTCTTTTTTTTGAGTGGAGGGGGGGATGTCTAACATCAGCACTCCTGCCATGGCTATGTGTGATACTTTTCTCCACTTTCTCTTCAGTTGCCTCAGCCTTTGCTATCTGTGGATCCTGGCTAGATGCCAGGTGTCCATCATACTCTACTGCTCCCCTCCTCAGCTGAACAGGGGAGAGAAAATATACTTAAAGTATTGTAGGTCGAGATAAGACAGGGAGAGATCACTCAGCAACTAACTTCACGGGCAAAATAGACTTGATTTGGGGAAAATTATTTTATTACCAATAAAATCAAAGTAGAATAATAAGAAATAAAACCAAATCTTAAAAACACCTTCCCCCCACCCCTCCCTTCTTTCTGCCTTCAGCTTCACTCCTGATTTTGTACCTCTTCCCTCCCATGCTGCAGGGAGATGGGGAATGGAAGCTGTGTTCAGTTCATCACATGTTGTCTCTGCCACTACTTCCTTCTCAGAAGGATTTCTCACACTCTTTGCCTGATCCAATGTGGGATATGTCCCACAGGAGACAGTTCTCCATGAACTTCTCCAATGTGAGATCTTCTCACAGGCTGCAGTTCTTCACAAACTGCTCCAGCATGGGTCCCTTCAATGAGGTCACAAGTCTTGCCAGTAAACCTGCTCAAGCAGGTTCTCTCCACAGAGCCACAAGTCCTGCCAGGAGCTTCCAACAGGGTCACAGCCTCCTTTGGGCATCTACCTGCTCTGGTATGGAGTCCTCCATGGGCTACAGGTGGATATCTGCTCCACTGTTAACCTCTGTGGGCTGCAGGGGGACAGCCTGCCTCACCACGGTCTTCACCACAGGCTGCAGGGGAATCGTTGCTCCAGTGCCTGGAGCACCCCTTCTCCCTCCTTCTTCGCTGACCTTGGTGTCTGCAGAATTGTTGCTTTCACATATTCTCAGTCCTCTCTTTGGCTGTAATTGCTGTTGAGCAGGGTTGGGTTTATTTCCTTCTTCTTAAACATGTTATCATGGAGGTGCTACCACTGTCACTGAGTGGCACTGGCCTTGGCCACTGGTGGGTCTATCTTGAACCAGCTGGCATTAGCTCTATTGGACATAGGAGAAGCTTCTAGCAACTTCTCACAGAAGCCACTCCTGTAGCCACCCTGCTATCAAAACCATATGATGCAAACCTAGTATACTATGTCTCTGACAAATGGCTAAATACCCAGAGTACAGATGACTCAGTATCCAGGGCTCTGTGTTCTGAAGCCATCACAAAAGAATCCTCTTGGTCTCCAACTTCTGTTCAAACTTTGCCATATACTTGTACATTGAATGCTTTTCCTAATAACAGCTACCTAGTTAGTGGAGTTTATTAATCTCTTGTAACTCTGAAAATCATCAGAGGGATGGAGCACCTCCCATACGAAGACAGACTGAGAGAGCTGGGGCTGTTCAGCCTGGAGAAGAGAAGGCTCTGGGGACCCCTCATAGCAGCCTACCAATATCTGAAGGGAGCCTACAGGAGAGCCGGAGAGGACTCGTTGTCAGGAAGTGTAGTGACAGGACAAGGGGTAATGGTTTTAAATTGGAAAAGGGGAGATTTAGATCAGATATTAGGAAGAAATTCTTTACTGTGATGCTGGTGAGGCACTGGAAAAGGTTGCCCAGGGAAGTTGTGGATGCCCCATCCCTGGAAGTGTTTAAGGCCAGGCTGGATGGGGCTTTGAGCAACCTGCTCTAGTGGAGGTGTCCCTGTCCATGGCAGGGGGGTTGGAACTTGGTGATCTTTAAGGTCCCTTCCAACTCTAACCGTTCTATGATTCTATGAACTTTCTTAGTAAAGCTACACCATTTACTGAAAACAGGTTTTATCCAAAGTCTAACAATGTGATTTTTTTTCTTTTTTCCTTCAGTCAGAAATAGTAATGCTGTACAATGTTTGAGGTCTGGTGGATCGGAATTAAATAAGGTATAATCATGTGGCAGGCCAGGTGGCTTAGCAGTTGTTCAGAGTACTGTGGAATGGGAAGGTTGGTTTGAAAGCAACATCATCTATCTTTCTCTCAGCTATTCACTTGGCTGGGAAAGCTCAGACATGCTGGTATTGTGAAGGTGATGCAGTTATGTGGCCTGACCTTGGCTCCTCTGCATGATGAGGGGTATAAGTAGAGGAGCAAGGGAAGTGACAGCTGCTGAAAGAACCAGTACCTCCTGCTGATCAGCTGATAAAGTTACATAGAAGGTACTTGCCTGCTGAATTTCTTGCTGCGTTTATTTTTCATAGTGGCTACAACAGACACACTTATTTGCTCCCACTGCAATGCAATGACATGTTTATATTAGGAGATGCAGAAACACCTGAACTTGCACTGTCCATGGTATACAAACAGTGAAAATGAGGGATGGAAGGACTGCAGCTTTTTTGCTGTTAGATGCAATATCATTTTGTTATATGTAATCACTTATTTAGAACACTATAGGCTTTACCCTCTAACTTTTCTTCTAAAAGAGCATATGAAGTCTTTTTTTATATCTCACTCATTTATGCCTTTAATTTACAGCCACATCAATACATCACTTTGGAGTTAAAAATTTTCTAGTGCAGGAAGTCTATACCAAGAAAGAGTTTCTTAGGTGGGCTTTACAGGAAAATAAGGGTCAGTTCATGAACAAACAATTGAGTGCAGACTCTGGAGGGACATTGCTCATCACAGGATTCCACTTAGACATTGAACAATTGACTGGACGCATCCATCCAACCGATTCCATATCCACAGTCTCTCCGATTTAGTGGCAAGAATATTGTGGAGGGCTGTATCAAAGTCCTTAGAGAATCACAGAACAGTAAAAGTTGGAAGGGACCTTCGGAGATCATCTAGTCCAACTCCCTGCCAAAGCACGTTCACCTAGAGCGGATTGGAGAGGAATGCATCCGGAATATCTCCAGATACTGGAATACCTCCAGAGGAGGAAACTCCACAAGTCCAGGTAAATGACATCTGTAGCTCTTTCCTTGTTCACTGATATAATCACCCCATTGCAGAAGGCCACTAGATTAATCAGGCACGATTTTCACCTGGTCAAGCTGTGTTGGCTGTCTCTAATCACCTCCCTGTCTTCCATATGTTTTAAGATATGTGTTAAGATATTTCAAGGAAGATCTGTTCCAAGATCTTACCAAGATCTTGCGTATAGAGGTGAGGCTGACTCATAGGTAGTTCCCAGGGTCAATGAGTATGAATAATGATTACCAATGATAGAATTTCAAACCATAGTATGCTACCATGCTGCTGTCTCCTTAATTCAAGGCATCATGGCTGACATAATATGTGGCAGGCACATACACACACAAAAAACAAATATGCAGTACTTAAGATCTATAAGTATATGCAGGGTAGATTTGTTTCCACACCAGGAACCTCTTCCTGCTCTAGAAGGCTTAACACAGGTGGTTTGTCATTAACAAATGACCTATCAGCAAGTTCCATTACAAAGCTAATTGATGCTTCAACAACTGTTCATTATATCAAAGCTGACAAGAGAAAGTCTTTAGAAAAGTTAGCGTGAATACATCAGCCAGCTGCATATACCAGGAGGGGCATGAAGGTCAGCAGAGAAATATCATCCTATAGAAAAATTTAAGAAAGGTTGTTTATTTAAAAGAAATCACCCTCCTGCAATCTGTTACTTTTAAATGGCAGAGAGAAAGATAATGTTAATGTAACAACTTCCAGAACTATAACATTAGTATTTATTTCATTGCCTCCCTTTATACCTCTTTTCATACCTCAGTACTGCATAGCCTCTGGGGAACTTTTGTTTTGTTTAAACTTTTTCAGTGCATTTACTGTTATCGTATATCTATTCAGTATAGATATCAAAAAATTTAGTTTTTCTAATAACTCTTTTAGAACTATGGAAAGACTTCAGTCTTTCAAAGAATTAGTGGAGTCAAAGAAGGAAAGAGAGAAGAAAGAGAGATATGAATGAAAAAGATAACCCTTGCTGGAGATCTCCGCTTGCTTTACCACTCATTCAGGGTCAATCTGATTTCTCTGAAAATTTTATTCCCAGCCCATCTAGAGACATCTTGGTGTGTTTCTTGTGGCTGGTGAAGAAACAAAACCCTTTTATAGAGTTTTAATTTCTTTATGACCTACATTTTAATGACACTAGGCCATATCGGTGCAAAACATGTAGAGATGGCTTCGCTTCTGACACTAGATCATCTTCACTCATAAAAATGTCCTAATACAGTACCTAGGACAAAATGAGGCATTGAGAAAATTTGTATCTTGCTCTAACTGAATAAAAAGGCCAAAACTTCACTAGCATTTAAGAATTTGTACTGCTTAATAGCTTGATTAATTGTCATATTAGTACAAAAATGAATTATAGTCTAGCATCTCTCTGCAGTCATGTAGATAAGCGAGTCAAGTGTATGTCATGTAAGAACCATGGCTGAGGAATCTGTGCCATGCAATGGGCTGTAGAGTAGATTGTAATAATTAATGTGTAATCTGCCATGTCAGAACATAAAAGAAACAAAGCAAAATGTTTCAGAAATAGCTTTCAGACATTTTGTTATAAATGATTTATGTTTTTAATCACAATTTGTCTGCCATTTTCTAGGTAATACTTTTTTTTTGTTTTAGTCTCCCCTTTATTTGCAATGGTTCCTAAAGAAAAAAAGAGTAAATCATTATTAAACACTTTAGCATTCTGTGTTTGCTTGTTAGTTTTTATTCTGAAATTTCTGAACTTGAAGCTGTTTTCTGGCTTCAAGCAAAATACTGTAACAGAGCAGAACTGTTTATCATATTACTGTCAGTGTCCACCAGGCCCCAGGGTTTCATTTTGTAAATTGAGTCTGGCTTACTGTACTAATTCTCAGAAAGCTAATTAGAATTTATTCTTAATGCAAGGAAAATAAAAGAAAAGAAACCTGTACTGCTATGAAAATAAGGCATATTAGGCAAATATTTTTATGTAAAGTAGCATTGTAGTCAAATTTCATTATACCAATCTTTCAAAATGGAAAGAAGTAATATATTTGTTATTTTTACTTGGGAGATCTCGCTCTAGACGAATGATTCATCTCACTATCAAATCATGAGTTGCACTGATGCCTAAGGTGTTATAACTCAAAAAAAAAAAAGAAAAAAAAATCTATAATATCTATACTAGAGAAATCTGTATAAGAGAAACTCAGGTACTGAATGTTACTTTTTTCCTTGAAAGCCCTTATATTCTGAAAACTGCCTTGATACAATTGAAAAGGTAAATTTATGACTTAGATGATCCCCTCAAAAGCACAAATGCTCGTTTTGATTATAGTGCAATGACTGAAGTTGTATTTTTAGAATCAGGACAAATTCAGGAAAGCAAATGAGATTAAAAAAGAGAATTGGACATACCTGCCAATGACAGCAATATCTGTATTGTGTTCTGAATTGGTGAAAATGAGACAGTATCCCTTAGAACTCATATCTTTGTGCACTAAGCAATAAAAACCTAGACTGAAACAATATTGCCATTATTAGATAGGTTTTGGCAATGCAGTTATATCTCATTGATGTTTGCAGTTATAGTAGACTATAATATTGTAGTTTAGACCTAGTTTTAAAGCTTTCATCCACTGTACATTCTACTGATGCAGTTGTAAATCCCTTCTTAGGCTCATCAGCTGCCTCATCTTCACAGTCCCCATCTATAATACATCTCCATTATAAAATTATGGATAGCAACAGTATTCTTGTCTATTTTGACCAAATATTAAATACAGACAAGGGGAATAAATGAAGAATAAGACATCAGCTTTGAAACTCATAGGCAAAGTATGGAAAGCTAGGGCCAGCAAGTTGTGCTAAGTGCCTGACCTGGATCCTACCACAGTTTCTTTCAGACAGTTCCATGGACAGTCCTGTCTGGAGCAGCCCATACTGAGTTAAACTGGCTGCCTTAGAGCATGAGAATCTGAGGAAGTTTATGCAGAAGTTTATGACCTTAACAGTCAGCTAACATCTCTTTCCTAAAACTGCTCCTTCTAATTTTGAGAGTGTCTGTCTCTCACATTACCTATATTTTTAATCCTGCTGAAAAACATTGCATTTTTTTCCACCATTGTAAATGTCCAGATAGCATAGAAACATTTTCATTTTGTTTTTTCCAACACTTGCTCATATACTATTAGTAAAATGAATGTGAATTTGCTTTGCCTTTCACTGGTATAGCTGTGGAGTGCCCAAGCTATTCTGACAGGTTGATAGATATTCTGATCTCCATGATGAAGATGGCCCATCTCTTCATTGATCCATTCAATCTCAAACAAGAATGTCAAAATAATGAAAATTCATCAAAGGTCAAGAGTTTGTTCATCTCTTATAAGCATCCCTTAGCAAAGAGCTGTCTCATTTGGCCAGCTTCTACTCCTCTGCAGTCCCAGAAATCACATTTTCCAGGTGGCAGTGACATCAGTAGGCATTACAAAAATACTAAAGGGTCAGTTGCGACTGATTTGATTGTAATTATGCAGGTAAAATGAGATATATTCTTTACTGATAGAAGGATAAAATATTTTGCATCAGAAATTTTATGGTTAACTAAAGAAATACCTTTTCAATGCATTTCATATTGTCAAGATGTTTCAAAACTTATTAAGACAGCTGACAGAATATAGTACTATTCCAGTCAGTTTAATGGTTCTTGATTCTGTCATTTCAAGCAACCTCTCTCTCACTCAACTTTCTAGATTATTGCATCACCTTTTCAGTGTAATCCAGCCTGTACTCCTTGCGAGACGTTACTTGAGAACCACTGAAATCTTTTCTTGTGGTTTTGTTGCTACAGATAGGCCTTCTGCTACAAATTGCACGGAAAACTTTTTATTTGTGACACTGTTGATATAATAAAGCAGTCTTAACATCAGGGTAGTCCTCTTTATTTGGGAATTTACAATATATATAACTCTCTAAATCCCATGGATATCAAAGTAAATTCAGTAACTAAATATTTTCAAAACTGTCAGTGGCATTTATACACTTGGCATTTAATCCTGCTTGGCACGTAGCATTCTTACATATGAATAAGTAATGTTTGTTGCTGATTCCCTCCAGAAATGAAAAAATATATACAATATATATTTGGAGATGATAATTTTTCCATTTTAAGGTGAATCTGAAGTTTCCCTGATTACCCAGAGGAAAAATTCACCAATTACTTAGTCACTTAGTCTCACTCTGTGACGATCCTAACTTGGATTGATGTAGATCTTTCAGTTTTTCCCTGGGAAACAGTTGTTTCATCATTTTTGAGAGAATAGAGTAAATAATAGACCTTATGTGATATAAAGATGAGAGGCACCTGGCTGTGAAAAAGGTTTTAAAAAAAATTCAGGATTGTCTAAACTGGTTCATTTGGCTTTTTTGACAGAAGCAACATGAAACTGCAGCAGCATGAACAGAAACACTGAGAACTTCAAAGACTGGAGAAGTTAACAGCGAAACATCCTTTCAGAAAATCAGACAGGGGTTGTGATATGTAGAGAATTTGATAGAGAAGTAACAAAACTGGATGCCTGGGACCGAGTTGATAACTATAATGATAAGTATACTGAGGAGTGTGGATCACTACATTGAGAAGTGGACTAATGCAGTAACTTAGGGTGGAAAGAGTGGAAAACATCACTGGCTTTGACTGTAAATAAAAGGATTAACCAAAAGGGAGAAACACCAGAAAACCACAATAAAACCAACAATAACAACAACAAAAGGTAACCTGAAGTGAAAACTAGGCTCTTATAAACTTTGTTTTTTCAGGAATATAAGAAAGATATATAAAAACAGAAAATGAAGTTCAGTAAAATATGGCATTACACTGTTCAAGGCTGATCATGACATTTTAGCTGATTTGTTGCTATGATTATGAAGAAAAACAATTGTTATTAATGCATGGAAGCTATTTTAAATAAAGGCAAATATCCCCTGCAACAATCCTTCTCACCCAGAGTGTTATTATTGTAGTATCTCTTCTCTCTCCAACTCATTTTCAATAAAGATATATTGTGTTCCAGTTACTAAATCTCTGTTCTGTTTTTCTTCATTGTGTTTCTTACAATCTTAGTTTGAACTTAGCTTGAAAAAATACACTTATTGATTACTCTTACACCAGATTTTTACCTCCTAGTTGAAATAAAATTGTGCTTTACTAAGTGAAAACGCTAAATTAAATCTTCAATAACTTAGAAAGCAAAAGAAAAACCAAATATGAGTAAAGTAAGCAGACTTTTTAAACTTTTGAATTTAACGTGTACACAATTTATTGCGAGTTTCATTCTGCCCATCTTCAAGCACTTTGGCTTGAAGTACTTTGAATACTTTGAAGTATTGACTTCAAAGTCAATATTTTCAAGTATGGATATATGGAAAGTTACGTTTTATCAATAATTAATACCAGTTGAACAATCTGATCATTATTTTTAGACACAAGCAGTTTAGACTTTATTAGCGAAAAGCTGGAGGTGTTGTGTGTCCATCTGTCTTCAAGTGTAGCACAGCTACTTTGATGTTCCTTTTACATTTGACATTGTTTTCAATTTACATATCTTGAAGACCATCCCAGAAAATCAGTCGGATGACTGACATATCCACATCTAAAGCAATAGCGTGGCTTTAATGTTTTAGCCCAAAGTGGGCTTTATTTCCCTTCACGTTATTTTGGTTTACTGCACCGATGGTGGCACTTCTGACTGTAAGTAGAGGAGGCAATTTTGCAATGTATTTCATAGTTTCTGATAAACTTAGAAGTCTGAAAAAGGGTTAAATTGTCCATCTGAAAAAGGGTTAAATTGTCCCCATCTGCCATTAATTTTAAACTTATTTTTTCTTTTCAATTGTTAGATCACAGATCAGTTTGTCAGCTATACCACAAGTGTCTGAGTTGTAAAAACAGTAATATAAAAAGGCTGCAAATCACCCAGTCCTTGGGTTTTTCTGCTCTCCTGCAAAAATAACATCTCCCACAACATTTATTAAGGGCCAAAGTGCTTACTGCCTGTAAGAGTTCCTTTATCCTAGTCTGTATGATAAAAGGACCATCTGTTATGGTAGATAAACTGTAAAA